>BFEA01000207.1:2321790-2335701 GCA_003427395.1 Chara braunii | reverse complement strand
ATTCATTCATTTTTGCTCATCCTATCAATGGAAGTAGCGTGAGGCCAGCCGCGAGGTTGGAGACTCACCTGTTCTGTCTCCCTCTCTCTCACACACAAAAAAAAGGAAAAAAAAGAAGAAAAATGGCAGTGTATATTTTCATGTTCTAGCAGAAGATTCATTCCGATTTTGCTCATCCTATCGATGGAAGTAGCACCTCTCTATCTCTCTGCGCGCATGGCTGGAAAGCAGTGCATATTTCCATATTCCAGTGGAAGGTTCCGATTTTGCTCATCCTATCGATGGAAGTGGCCTCTCTCTATCTCTCTTCGTGCATGGCTGGAAAACCCTCTCTCTCTCTCTCTCTCTCTCTCTCTCTCTCTCTCTCTCTCTCTCTCTCTCTCTCTCTCACACACACACACACAACACACACACACACACACACACACACACACACACACACACACACACACACGCACACGCACACACACACACGTGAGGGACGGTGCGGATGTGAGGGGCATGAGTTTTTTGCGTGCTTCTATTCGGGCGTTGTTTGGAGAGTGGGAGGAGGAGGTCGGGTGAGGGGGAGGAGGAGGTCGTGTGAGGGGGAGGAGGAAGTTGTGCAAGTGGGAGGAGGTCGGAAGAGCGGCAGGAGGAGTTTGAGAGGGGGAGGAGGGCATCGTGCAAGTGGAGGAGGAGGTCTGAGAGTTTGGAGGTCGCGTGAGGGACAGGAGGAGGTTGGGAAGAGGACGTGCGAGGGGGAACGATCGCTGTGAGGTCTTTGTCTCTCTCATACACACACACACACACACACACACACACACACACACACACACACACACACACGCACACACACACACAGAGGAGGAGAGGGGGAGGTGGACATTGTGCAAATGGAGGAGGAGGTTGGAGGAGGAGGCCGTACAAGGAGGAGGTCGTGCGAGGGGGAAGGGGGATGAGGAGGCGGGAAGAGGACGCATGAGGGGGAGGAGGCGGTCGTGCAAGGGGGAGGAGGAGGTTGAGCAAGGGGTAGGAGGAGGTCAGAAGAGGGGGAGGAGGAGGTCGGAAGACGATATGCGAGGGGGCGAGGGGGAGGAGCAGGTCGTACAAGGACGAGCAGGAGGTCGCAGGAGGGGGAGGAGGAGGTCGCACAAGGGAGAGGACGAGGGCGGGAGAGGGGGGGGAGTGGGCAAACATGATGACGGCTGGAGGAGGATCGAGAATGGAAGCAGAGGAGGAAGGAGTGACCCTACTGATGATGGCAACGACCCTCATGGGCACAGCGACGACCACGGTGATCGAGGAGGAGGGGTTGCGATGGGACCACGCAGACACAGCACGCACACACGCAGTGAAGGAGGAGGGGGTTGCTTTGCGAAAATTTCGACCGTTTTTTTCCCCCCCGCTTCCAAATCTTTGGACTGTGTAATTACGACTGCTTTTTTGTTTCCCGCAACTACGCTGCGGCAGGTCCACTTGTCTTATTAAAAAAAAATAGAAAAAAAAAGGTAGTCACCTTCTGGGAGACATTCGAGTGGAACGGAAAACCTTCTAATGCAGGTCAATCCCGACAAGCTGTGGAACCATACTCTTGAGAAGCCCTGTACCCCACCCACGACCTGTTCGTACTACACAGGCATTCCTTCCCTTCTCCCTTCCCACCACCATAAGAAAGAAATCGATGACCAACCTGCTTCGACTGCTCATGCGCAGAGGAACCTCCTCCGAAACAATAGCTGATTGCTTCCGACCTTCAGAGCACTTCCTTTCATAATTTCTCTTTTTCTCCACCTGGCACTCAAGTGGAGCATACCTAGCATTCAGAGATTGACGCACCCTTCACAGACATGCTCAGCAATTACGCTCTTCACAGACATGCGCAGCACTTATGCCCTTCACGGACATGTGCAGCACTTATGCCCTTCACGGACATGCGCAGCGCTTACGCCCTTCACGGACATACGCAGCACTTACGCCCTTCACGAACATGCGCAGCACTTATGACCCTTCTCGTCTGGCGACGCAAATATACACTACAGGCCAGAATTTCCAACCACTTGACTTTCATAAGCAAAACACATTTTCTTTCCTGGTCAATTCCTTTGAGATCCAATGGCGCTTCTTCAGATCACCTCACATTGTACATACAAGCTTTACAACTGCTCCTGCCTGACTCACAATAATCTGCCAAGATGAATGAACACAGAAAGTGGAGAGCAGTGCTAGCGCCACTGCAACTGCCGTAGCCAGCATTCCATCAGCACCTGCCCGGAAAGACACCACTCCACTTAGAATCAGAAACTTGGTTCGTAGAATCCTACATTCCCTTTTCCACCCACCCACCCATCAGCCCTGAAGATGCAACAACCCCCTCCCATCAGTTGGCAGTTCAAACAGTCATTCTCCTCCCTCCGTTTCCTGCTTCTCCCCGTTTGTAGGGTCGCTAAACTGTGGGCTCTCACTACTATAAGTCAGTTCATAACTGATCCATGGGGGATGTGTGGCTTGCAAGGGATTCAATGATTATCTGGTATCCATCTGGAACGGAGCCTTTCTTGCACACTGCTTCGCACAGAATGGGTATGTCTGTGTTGTAATCCAGCCGTGTTGAGAGAAAGAGAAGCGCATGAAAGTCTGCCAGCCGCTGAGCATAAGGCAAATGCTTTAAACGATCCAGATGAGCTCTGAGGTCTTTCAAACCCGGTGGTGGAATGCGGTTCTCGATTGGAAAAGTCGTCGTGAGCACCCCCTGCATCGCCAACCATGTGACAAAAGAACCCACACCAGAAGGCCACACTGACATGAGTCAATCAGGCAGGCATCAGACATTAAAAACCTATCCGCCTGAGCATTTGATAATGCCATATTCCACCAAAGGTTGACCACAAAACTATGGACCACCAAACTTCCCAGTTCTTTCCTCTGCGGCAGGAAAACAAGAGCTCCGGACAATCTGATGCTACCACATAGAAAGTACACCACGTTAGCGAGCGTCTGTGTGTAGGGTCATGTCTGCAAAGAAAACCTGCAAAGACGGACAGCCCTGTCACAAACAAGAGCTCCGGACAATCTGATGCTACCACATAGAAAGTAGGCCACGTCAGCGAGTGTCTGTGTGTAGGGTCGTGTCCGCAAAACGAACCTGCAAAGACGGACAGCCCTGTCAGATTTCACTAACTCCCGAGGAGGTCGGGCGTGTCAACAGTGTGCCCAAGATGAACTTCATCACGTCTTCAGACAAACCACCTTGCCCGAAGTTAGAAATACGTTTGCAGAATTCGTAGACTTTACTGGCAACAACGCAGTCCTAGACGACTGTTTAGTTCAGAAACCCTGACAAGGCACGGTAGGCCTCAAAAAGTACTCTACCACGGGCATAAAACCAACTCAACGTGCCCGCTCAAGCAGAATGGCAGAACTACATTACACTGCCAAACCTTGATGCATCGTTCCACTCGACAGACAGCTAGTGAGGCCATATGTCTGCCATCACACGTGTGTGTTTGTGCGGATCACATGTGCGGTGTGTGTTGTCATGTTTGCTATACACAGCCACATAAAAAAAGAAAGAAAGAAAAAGCATGACTGTGCCAGACTTTGCCAGACAGATATAGGCCGTCACGAGAACAGCCCCTTGTCCACCCAGATGAGTAGACCCAAAATTGAAACACCCCACCCCAGAGAGTAGATCTAAAACTGAAACACCCTTACCTTATGATCTTCTGTCAGGTTATATGCGAGACTAGTGTCAGTTTTTTTTAACCCAAAAACACACTCCTGCCCCTTCTACTCTGGGTGGCATCAGTCCTGTTGCTTATCACCACCGGCAAACATGGACAAGCACAAACAACAGCACAAACAACAGCACAAACAGCGGCTCTGCCCTCGTACTAGCCGCCATGGGCAGTGGGCCATTGTTACGCAGCAAGACGTTCGTCTGCTTGGGTCCCTCTAGCTGGAAGGCGCTCAGCATACCCAGTCGCTCAGAGGGGTCCAAGCCTCGCTCGTCAACTCCCGCTACTCTGCAACTATGCCCCTGCTCCAAAATTCTGCCACATTGAATGTCGTGGCCACATCAACTTTCCACAGGTTTCTCCCTTCCTCATCTTTTTTTTTTGTTTTGTTTTGTTTTTTTTCAAAAACAGAACCTTACGGTTCTGGCTCCTTTTCCATTCTGGGGAGCATCAGTCCGGTTCCTATTCCACCGGCAAGTCAGAAATGATTACAAAAGGTACTCTCACACGCTCCTCCCTTCCTCATCTAACGCATTGTCAGCTCTGTTTTCATCTCTGCTAATCATTTCTGCTGTTCACAGCACCTTTCCTTAAACTCTAGCCACTGTCCTTCTCTACACACCCTCAGACAATGCTCCCCCTTCCTTACCCTCTATTATCCCGATCCCACTACTAGCATATCAAACTCTCACCCCATTTATCTATATATTTCCGGGCATCAATTGCCCTTCCTAGCCAAACATTCATCCGCCTCAGCCTGAGATGTGTGAACTCAGTCATACCTGCACCATTATTACAGAACTCCGATTGTTTCTCTCACACTTTCCTTTTTTTTTTTTTTTCTGTGTCAGTTCAACTCAATTGCCATTGTTTCAAATTCCCTTCGCTTGCTTAATGGATTTACATCCTGTAGAGTCCCCTCCGTACCAACATAAACTGCTGCGAATGTGCGGGCCGCTCAGCCCAAACACAGCAGAGTATGGTAGTGTGTGCTCTACCTTCATTTCCAGCAAAAGCCATCGACAACTCTTCTTCACATCTCCCATGTATCCAAGCTACTGAACCCTCCCGTATACCTAACGAAGATTTTATCCCACTACTTCACCTCCTATCTTATACTTTCTGCACCTCCCGACACATTCTGTACTGTGCCCCGCTCTGCACGAAACTTGGCCAACTTCTTCTCATCATACCATCTGTAGCATGGTCATGATTAACCTTTGCTTTCATCACCTGGCTCTGTACCTCTTCCTGCTCGCCAACGTTAATATGCAAAAGAGTACTACCATTCTTCTGGCGGTCCCCTTCAGGTCGTCTTTTTTCTTGGTTACCATTCTTCCTGCTCGCCAACGTTAATATGCTTACAACAGACATGCTGCTGAGAATGACGTTTCAATACCTAATTGTGCGTTGCTGCTGAGCGTACTTGTTCTGCTTGCTGCCTTGGATTGTCTGTAAGATCTGGTGACGAGCACTACGATTCTTTTGGCGGTCCCCTTCAGGTCGTCTTCTTGGTTACCCGTGCTTACAACAGACGTATGCTGCGAAGAGTGACATTTCGACGCTCATTTGTGAATTGACGCCGAGTGTATCTGTTCTGATTGCTGCCTTGAATTGTCTGCAAGATCTGGCGCCTATCTTCGCTGCTGGTTCCTGTAGGACCCACTCTCAATCCATTTTGGATGGAGATCTGGATCTACCTCTGCCTCCAGATCCAGCCATTCCTTCATTTCCTCCTGAGGGTTTCTTGACAATGCCCCAGCATCATTCGCTCCTCCCTGTCACCCATCTTGATCTCTGATTCCTACTTCAATTAACCAGGCACCATACTTAGTCAAGTGACCATGCTTGTGACAGATTTCAGACCAGGGAGTCTTGCTGGTGACCTACTTGATGTCTTGGATTCCATACATACCGAAATCCACCGTTATAACTTCCAGCTCCAGGCTTCAGCGAACCAGCGATATCGTAGTGACCATGCTTGTGACGCACTGCAGACCAGGGAGCCTTGCTGGTGACCTACTTGCTGAGTTCTTTCTCCTCATCCACTCCCGCCGTCGACTCCCTCGGCACGACCTCGCCAAAAAAATTCAGAGACCAGCTAATCAATATCTGCAAGGCTCACTATCATTGGTGGTTGATATATTATCACCCAAGGTCTCATCCTTCTTCCTTCCAATTGCTGTATTGTATACTCACCCGAGGTGGCCCATGGTGAGAAGGTCACCTCACATTCCTCCTCATCTAATTTTTATGATCTCCTGCTGCAGCTTGTACAGCAAGCCACCGGGGTCGTATACATCGCCATACATCGCCTTATGCATGATTTCTCATATACGTCGCCTCCAATCTTGCCAAGCCACTGCCTAAAATGAACCTTACTGTCTTCACCCGAAAATAACACCTGGGCGTTATATTCAACTTACCCGAAAAAGATCAGACTTTCGTTTTTACTCGCCCGTTTGAATATAACGCCCAGGCGTTATATTCGAATAGAACGCCCGACGTTATATTTGAATGTTCCATGGGCAGAGTGCCCTGTAGGGGTAGTATACAGGGGTTTGAAAGGGCGGGAAGGGAGGTATACATGGGTTTTAAACTTTAAAGGGGGTTTTGACGTTCAAGAAGTACGTTCCGGTGTGATTTTTCGTTCTCTTTTTTTCTTCTTTTCTTTTCAAAACTAACCTATATTCTTCTCTCAATATGCCTCCCACTACCTACCTATATACTACAAGCTTAGCAGGGGACGCTGGGGTTATGGGTTGGATTCCCAGACTCCAGATTTTCCACCTCAGCATATCCCACAGGCTGTTCTCTGCAGGCAACAGTACCCAGGCTCCTAACACCCAGTGTGAGCTGGAAAACAGATGCCAATACTTCCACAACCAGCCAGGAGGGACAAGCCGGCTTTCTCGCTTGGTGAACTCGAAGCATACCACACAGGGGGTCGCGGACATCCGTTAAAATTGGAACGATACAGAGAAGATTAGCATGGCCCCTGCGCAAGGATGACATGCATAAATCGAGAAATGGTCCAAATTAAATAAAAAAAAAGAAAAGGAATTCTGAGATGACCCTCAGACAAAAGTTGGTCGCATTGCAATTCTGGAAAACATATTTATTGTACAGAATTTCTTAATTTGTTTTTTTTCAGAATTTGGGGCCCCACCGGATTTGCCACCAGATTACCTGATATAACGCCCAGCATTATATCCGTGTACAACGCCCAGGCGTTATTTTCCGGTGAAGACGGCAGTTCTTTCTCCCTAGGGAGCCTTCACCACTGGTGATCCTAGCAGCTTCTCCACTCCTAGAATGCAGTTCTCACCAGTGCTGGTCCCCGAATGGACCGCGGACCCCTCCCCCAACCAAGAGTCTCCCGATTGGACCGGGTGGTCGGCCGCCCTGGTCGGCTCCCGGTTGCCCCCAGCACATTTTGGCTGGGGGCAAAATTCGAGCAGTAAAGCGGCCTGGCTTCCTCCCACGGCCTTACAAAGGCCACCGCTGCAGGAAGATAATTAGAGGGGGGGAGTAGATGCCCTCTACAGATCTTCGGTTTTATAAAGGGAGGGAATCTTTTAAACTCCCACAGAGGAGTTGATATAGTATCATGTGCTCTGATGGACCACGGACCAGAAAATACTGACCACTCCAGATACTCCACCTGTCTCAGCCAGAAACTGAAAACGATATGTTTCTGTGAAGGCTTTGTCGAGTTCATATGCTTTGCAGACCCTTCCCTACCATCCACAGTTACAATTGATGCTACCGTCTTCCCCCGAACATAACGCACCCTTAAAATGAATGTATAAAAGTTTGTATTTCCGGCCAGATACAGCCAAAATGAGGGTGCGTTGTGTTCGGGGGAAGACGGTAGTCAGTTTGGGAGGGGCTATGTGTAGAATTGATACCTAAGCAGTTGACAACTTGACAGTATCAACGCCGACTTGTGCGAGAAAGTTGTCTGCACTATATGAGGCATTGCAGACTTGACGGCATTATCTCCTTGGTAGGCACTTCAAGGTGTACCCAAACCATGAGACTCTGCGATGGTGAAAGACTCAGTCTCAAAGACTCAGTCCGGGTGGTCATTAAACTTAGCCAGATGGTCAGGAGAGATCGACAAGTTCGACTTCGAGGTCAAACCAGAGGGGGAATACAACATCATAGCTGACACTCTATCTGGAGAGCAGATTTTTTTGGAACTATACTCACTTCCTCAGTACAAAATGAGAATCGCAGCAGAATGTTAGAGAGGCTTACGCAGAAGATGGACTACAAAGTGCAGTGATAACTGGCTTGAGGGAGAAGCCTCGTGAAGTGCCTGAATACTATGTAAATATAGAGTCGTTGACAGTTTGCTGTTTCTGACAACCAAACGGTGTAGACAGGCTGTGCATCCCAAGCAACAGGGAAATCCATAGTACAGCGTTCGGAGAATGCCACGGTGCCGAAGGACAGTTTAGGTGAAGGAAGAAGTATGCAAACATGCTCAGATCTTCTATGCGTGCAGGGATGAGATCGGGCTGCGTTAGATACATCCAGCGGCGTAATGTTCGTCTACACAACAAATTAACAATGCAAGCACCCCAGGACTGCTGCAACCGCTTCCTATTCTCTTTGGGCATCAAGAATCTGTATCAATATACTTCATGGACACAAAGGTTACAAGCAAAAGACAGACCTTGTTATTCGCGAGGTTTTCGCACATTGGGTAAAGGACAGCGCGCATCCTCTGACCATAGCGATAGGGATGTTAGGGACGCAAACGTGAGCAACAGCGGCAACTGATGAAATTATACGGTTCACAAGTGACCACGTCATCAGGTAGGCACCCAAAAACATTTGCAACTGGGTTCCCTGAAATGAGCCTTCATTTCAGGTTGCCATGACTTTCAGGCGTTGGGACTGAACCTGAAATGAGTCTTCGTTTCAGGTTGAGGACAGAGTCTGGGTTAAGTCCTCAGAACTGGGACAGGAGCACGGGATCTCCCACAAGCTCATGCCTCAGTACTTTGGACCATGGGAAGTCTTAGATATTGTTGGGACTGATCCGGATGGACCTTCTTACGTAGTCCGGATCCCTGGTCATCTCCATACTTACTCTGTCTTTCACGCCTCCAAGCTTGCACCGTTCAAAGAAACAGATCAGTTTCCATCTCGCCGCTCAATGCTGCCCCCAACCATGGACGGAGAGGTGGATATCAATGATATAGTGGCCCACAGGGAGCTGCCAGTGGCAAGACCAACAGGCAGGGGACGTCCTCCGAAACCGAGGCTGGAGTACCGCGTTCGGTTCCGGCATCACACTGATCCGAAGGAGGACCGCTGGTTCACCAAGGAGGAACTCATGCAGACCGCTCCTCAAGTTGTAGCCCATTACGAGAGATCTCTGCAGAAGGGAAAGTGCCCAATGATTGAAGACTGAGCTTCTCAGAGGACTGTTGAAGCTAAGGAGGAGGGAATGCGAGGCCACTGCCTCTATGAGCCCCCTTATGGCCCCATTCTAAAGCAAGTCGGCCGCCCTAAGTGAAGGCAGGCTCGACGAGGCCCTCAGGGCCCTGTTTTGGTCACCATGCAACTCAAGGAAATTCAGGCAGTTGCGCAGCGCCAGTTGGTTAAGAGAACCCAGGCCCTGGGCCGCCTGTGTGAATGTATGGAAAGCAGGCCCTGGGCTGGATATGGGTACTGGGCCGAACACAGGCCAAAGGCAGTTGGGCGCATGCAAGCACCTCAGGCCCAAGGCCTGTTCTCGTTCGTGCTGGGCCTCAGGCTACCGGGGCCTACTGGAAGCTTCCTGGGACTGGACGCAGGCAGGCCACTTCGATATAGCAAAGGGCCTGCCTCCGCATTCGCCATTCGGATGCTGGCTGCATGCTGCGCAAGTGCTGCTGCGCTATTTGCTGGCTGGCACCTACGCGCTCACGGGCGAGCAGGGAAAGAGCAGGCAGCCATAGCCGAGCTGCACTGCTGTAAGCTGGGAGTGGCGCAGGGTGGTCCTTGGGTGCTAGTGGCATCTGTGTGTTGGGGAACGAGGTTGTGAGTGAGGCGAGAGACATACCTGGTGCTGGAAGCGTGCGACATTGGTCGCTGTATGCTCGTACTTCGGGAAAGCCGTTGACGTCATCATTCGGCATTGTASTCTAGGCTAGATAGGAGCTGCCATCTGTAGTCTGGGMGCCGAGCGCCAGATAGGATATCAACATTGGTTCTTCATTGATGATGATGATGAGACTTTACCAGCATTGTCAATTATGAGCTCTTGGTGTCTTCTTATTTGGTGAAATTGCTGAAGTTCGCTATTGCTCATCTTCCTTGCAAAATAATTATATAGTATATAATCAAATAACATTCTATGATACACACATGCGAGGAATAAGCCCTCGCAGGGTTATTTTGCCCGACACTGCCAGGGCCCCCGTCAGACAGTTTCCTCGCGCGTGGAAACCACTTGAGATAGGCCTCATTTTTGACATTTCTCCAATGTAGTCATAACCAACTTGAGGCCTTATTTTTTACAAGGCCCACGGTAGTCTGATCACGACAATTTGAGCCCTCTGGGCTCTTCCCGAAAGCAACATGGCTCCATACCTCTCAGCCAATGGGGAAGCAGCAAGTAACGCTGTCCACTTCGCACAGTTGGGCTGTTAACTGCTGTGGGTCAGGCCACTGTCTGCATTGGGCCTGAGCGCAGACACTTTGACCCAAAGCCAGGCTACTGGCCACGGGGCCTCCAGGCCCAGGCTGCTCGTGAGCAGGGCAGCACTTCCCATTTAGGAAGGTGCCTCGCACAGAGAAGGGTATTCTGGCTCCGCACACCTCGCGGCCACGCTGCTCGATGAAAGCGCGAGCTGGCTGCCAGGGAGGCCGCTGCCAGGGCGCACATGGCCGCAGAGTGGTGAAGGACGCTGCTGGAGCAGTGGCCACGAGAGGCCATAACAGGGGCTGCTTGCAGAGATGCTGGTGATGGGTGATGGTGGTCTTCAGGTAGGAGGCGCACAATGTGGGCACAATGTGGGCGAGAGAAGGTTGTGAGAGAGAGAGAGAGAGAGTACAGACACGTACCTGGTGTATGCGGCAGTCTGCATGGGCGGCTTCATCACGTACATTGGTCTTCGGCTGGAAGTGATTCCTGGTTGCATGTTGTCCTGTAGGCTAGTATAGGTTCTGAGTAGAGATAGGCTGGGCACTGAGCACCAATCAAGAAGGGCGGCGTTTGTTGATGATGGTGAGAAGAGGCTCACATTGGCATTTGAGTTCATTGTATTGCTCTTATTGGGCTTGTATCTCAGTGCATTGTGCTTTCTGCATGGGACACGACTCTCTGGTCTTCAACGTGATATTCCAATTTGGTTTTCTGTCTATCGCTCTCGCTCATTTTCCTTGCACACATGACGGGCTGAAACTCGGACAAAAACCTCCCCTTTTCTTGTCCTTCTCTTCCTTCTGCCTCCGGTTCATGGGGCAATTCTCTCTGACAATAAATGATAATAATATGGTACGAAGAAGGGTTCAGCCTCCTGATGAGTCAGTATACTCCTGTTCATTTTTCAACATAACTTCAGGTTATTTTGTCTGTTCTTTTCATGATGCTCATTTGTATGTTCTTTTCATGTACACAAGGGGAGGAAGGAAGGGGGAGGGGGAGGAGAAGTTCTACACAAGGTGAGGGGGAAAGGAGAAGAGGAAGAGGAGGGAAGAGGAGAGAAGAGGAAGGAACAAGGATAGGACCCAGGAAAGACAAACTCACAACAGTACTCACCATCGTGAGCAGACTACTACAGAATGGCACAAGAAGCCAGTCAGCGTTTGTGTTGCAGAGAAAATTAAGTTGAGGAGCAGGCATTGCCTATGGTACGTGGCCACCACCCACTGCAGACCGGAGTGTGGACTATGGAAGCACCACATCTGACTTTCGCAGTTGCTGCATATAATAGCATGGCTTAGACAGATGTCACAGGCTACGTGGGCCCTACATGATAGGAACACAGACAGGCACGCCAACCGGATTTGTATAGGCATTGCCATTCCAGCCCCTATCTTACAAATAGGACATGCCACGTCAGGGTGTCATACATGAGTCCAATGTTGACTGTCATCATACATATGAGAACAAAGGTTCGCATATGTGTGTGTATCTGAGGGTGTGTCTGTATGTGTGTTGTTAAACTGTCACCACAACAACCCCTTTTCCACCCAGATGAGCCGATCCAAAATTGAAACAGTTATACCTCTCTAGCAAACAACACGAAGCACGCTAAGATGAGCGGATCCAAAACAGTTTTACCTCCGTAGCAAACAACATGAAGCACACTAAAACCATGTCCTTTCTTTATTTTCCTTACTTTGTCTTTCTTTGGGGTACCCTTTTTATTTTGTCTCGCAGCTCCCCTTTTACTGTGCCTCTCACGCACAAGGCTTGCCACGTTGATTGTGATTGAGTGCAAGCTGTGCCCACATCCCCGTGTGCCTTGCACACAAAGGAGGCAGAGTAAATAGGGAGGTATACTCCTGATCATTTTTCGTCACATCCACAGCTTATATTTTGTATGGTCTCTTAATGATGCTCATTTGTATGCATTTAGTAGTAGTACACAAGGGGAGGGAGGAAGGAAAGGGGTAGGGGAAGTTCTACGGGAGGGGAGGGAGGAAAGGGGTAGGGGAAGTTCTACGGGAGGGGAGGGAGGAGGTAGAGGGGGAAGAGTGACAAGAAATAGAGAAGAGGAAACTCAAACTTCACAGAGTTCTCAATACTCCCAGCTGGCGCAGACTACCAGAGAATGGCACAAGAGGCCAGTCAGTGTTTGGGTTGAGGCGTATGGTAAGTGGCCACCACTACGGACCGGACAGAACCGGTTCGGGTGTGGACGGTGGAAGCACCACACCAGATTCTCACAGTTGCAGTTGCTGGCATCGAATGGCACGGCATAGACAAATGTCACAGGCTACGTGGCTCCTACGTACTAGCAACACAGAGGCACACCAGCCACAATTGTACAGGCATTGCCATTCCATCCCGTCTGGTAGTAGGACATGCCATGTCAGGGTGTCGAACATAAATACAACATCTACTGTCATCAAACATATGAAAACAGAGACTTGCATTGGCTATACATTCATAATCCTCAAGGGTACAAAACAAAGTGAACCACGTGCTAGTCGAATCTAAAGTGGGCCATCACAGTGTGGCATTGAGCAAGTTTCTTGGTTTTCCACAGCCAATATTCCATCTCTATCGGTATGCAATGACAGGGCCTGATCCAAAAAAAAAAGTAAGGGTATTTAGCTGCTGCAAGATCTGGTCTGTAACAGACCGTGCTGGTGGCGATAACCTTTCAGTCCAGCGCACTATAGGTGCTTCATGTGAGAGTCCATTTTCCACCTCAGGCTGCTGCATCTGCTGCCCTATAATCTTTCAGCACAGTGCCCCACCCGTGGTTCATGTGAGAGTCTATTTTTCACCTCGGGCTGCGGCCTGTGTATGTGTGTGCATGATGCGGGCGTGTGTGCATGTATGTGCATGTGTGTGCGGCCCACCGCACGCGTTTCTGTGTGTGTGCAGTGCAGCACATGCGCATGTGTGTTCAGAGTGCGTATGTCTGTGTGTGTCGTCATGTTCCACATAAAAAGCAGGACTGTGCCAGACTGTTTTGTGGGACTTTTACCGGCTCATCAGGACGTTGAACCCGGACAGTCTGCCCAGGATGCATGTGATTTATCCGTAAGGACTCACCACGTCACCTAGAGTTATATGTGTGGCACAGCACACGTGTGTCTGAGTGTGTATGTCTGTGTATACACAAACTCCGCAAAAATCCATGACTGTGCCAGACTGCTTTGTCGGACTTTTACCGACTCATCGCGAAGTTGAACCCGTGTGTGTATGTCTGTCTGTATGTGTGCTGTCACGTTCGCTATACACAACTCCACAAAAACCCATGAATGTGCCAGACTGCTTTGTCGGACTTTTACCGACTCATCACACGAAGTTGAACCCGTACAGTCTGCCCAGGATGCATGTGACTGACGCATAAGGACTCGTCTCGTCGCCCAGAATTAGCAATACCCCTGAGGAAAGTATTCAACTTTACTTACATCAACTTTGCAATCCTACCAGACTGTGTACACGTGCGTGTTTGTGTGTGTGGGCGCATGAAGCATCGGTAGGAGAGGGGGGGCTTAATAGACTGCTAGG
>BFEA01000207.1:2298282-2309110 GCA_003427395.1 Chara braunii | reverse complement strand
CACAATTCTGCAAGCCATAATCTGCCTTGACACAAAATCACAGCAGACTATCACCCACCCACATATCTTAGTTTGTGTGGTAATATAGGTGTCTGTCTATGCATCTACCAAGCGAGCTGACTATTTTATGAATACCCCTATATCTGCCCATCTCTCAGGCGCGCAAACGGTATCAAGCAACACCGTACCTACCCCTCCCTCTACCCACCCCTCAAGCGTGCAAACGGTCTCAAACAACAGCTTATCAACGAGTCATGTTACAATATTGAGCAACTAGGTTGTCGATCCAACGAGAACCGAACGTCAATCGAGAAATAAAGGCGGGAAACGGGGAAGAGCGGAAGGGAAGGGCCCGTGACGCAACCGACGGAAAGACAAGGAGGGAGAGAGGGGGCCAAACGGGCCAGTGCTCACGAAAAACTCTTGGGGATCCTGACCCGCGGCAGGGACGTGCGGTATTGTCTTTTCATTCAGAGGATCAAGTGACAGACACGACAGGCTTGACAACAAGAAAAGGTGTACCCGTAGGTAGGTTCTACTACATCGATTTGTTCATTGATTGATGGATCAATTGATTGATTGATTGGCTGGTTGATTGATTCATTGGTTTGTTCTCTGTCTTCCTGTGAATGTGTGGGTTTGTGTCTCTGTTTCTATGTCTGTACATGTCTGTATGTGTGACTGAATGTGTGTCTGTTTGTATGTCTGTGTGTGTGTCTGCACGTGTCTGTAGGTGTCTGTCTGTGGGTCTGAATATGTGTGCGTGCCTGTGTGTGTCTGTGTGTGTCTGTGTATGTGTCGAGGGACCGGGAGAGGGGGGGAAACGTAGTGCGCAAGTCAATAAGGAGAAATTTAGTGAATCTCGAGCGCTAAGCCGCACTGTCACTCAACGAGCTATCATCACCAGTGGAACTGAGAAGACGATCACCACGGAATGAACAACTTTGCGATAAAGAGTACAGAGTAAGTATGCCACCGACGTCGTTAAAAGATCGACGAGGGCAACAATGGAAAAGGGACGATGCAATTACAAAACCGGCTATCGGGACGAGGGGAGTCGGTGAAAAGAGGCCATGACATCACCAAAAAAACGTCTGTGCGGCGGAAGGAGTCAGCAGAACAGAGAGCGATGAAGACAATAGATGTGGCCAACGACGTCAATGGGTCGAGTCACGGGGGGAAGAGGAAGGAAGATACCGGCCACAGAGAGGAAAAGGGGAGAGGGCGACGAGAGGGGGGAGAGGGGGACCGGGGGGAAGGGGGGGAGAGGGTAGGAGCAGAGGCAGACGAGGGGGAGAGCAAGAGAGACGGAGAGAGAAGGACTATAGATAGGTTGACATATCTAACAAGCAGACATCGGAAGAAATTGAGTGAGTGAATATTGATGAAAGGCGGATACTATAAAAGATGAAGCCACGACACATGCATGCTCATTCTGAGGCAAGCAATATGGGAACATCTCTCGTTGTTAGGGTTGCTCCTCCAAGATAACGTTCTCGCCGATCGCGTTCTTAGGGCATATTCACGCTAGGACAAAAACGATTCCTCTCTGGCCGTAATTGCAGTCAGTTGCACGCAGGAGAAGCTGCAATTCAAGTCAGATGCATCCAAGGAAGTCCTAGTGTGAGTATGCTCTTGTCCAATTTATCATAGATCTCTACTTCCACGACAGCTTGCTTGCTGGCTCGCTGGCTGACTGGCTGGCTGGCTGGCTGGCTGGCTGGAACAGTCGATCAACGGGTTGGCTGAATGATTGCTTGGTTGGCTGGTGAAGTTATGTAATTGGATCGTTGACTGATCGCTTAGCTAATTTAATTAGCTAATTTAATTAAAGACATAATAACTTAATTAAACACGTAATAACTTACACGTTCATTCTGATCCTTATCGTCCACAGGAGGAGAACAATGCCGAGGTGCTTGTCGTGTCCAATAGGCACAGAAGAGGAAGATGCCCCGTCGTCATGTTTTTCCATTTTCCCCTCCGGTTTTTTTTTGGGCTGTCTTTCTCGGCTCAAAGCTTCCCCGCGTCTGTGCGGTTGAGAGGCAACTGCCCACGCAGCACAGCCAGCTGCTTACCAAAAGCTGGCTGCGAAGAATCGCCCAAAAAAAAGAATCACCCAAAGTGTGTGGTTAAGAGGTAACTGGCCACACAGCCGACTTGCACCTCGCTGAGGAGAATCAGCCAAAACACACGAGGCTGCAAGGACGTGGAGAAGCAACATGAATGTGGGGGACGCAGCAGCACGAGGATCAGGGGTTATAGATTGTCACACAGAACCGGCCCGTGAATCATATAAATATAGTGCTTTTTTTTCTGAACAGGCGGGAAGGGAGAAACCGACAAGAAGGGGCCCTGTACCACACTGTGTCATCGAACTTTCACCAACTCATCATCATGAGGAAGAGGAGAAGGTAAGCCCTCCCTCGACAATCCGCAAATCCCCATATAGCTAAACCCTCCTTCGACAATCCGCAGAGGCCCCTATAGCTAAACCCTCCCTCGACAATACGCAAAGCCCCCTATAGCTAAACCCTCCCTCGACAATCCGCAGAGCCCCCTATCAGTGCTTCGAGCCATAGTCAGCCCTGACCATATGTTTTCAATTTGTGTGTCGCGAAGGGATAGAACACAATAGAGCTGGTGGCTATGACAGGTTTTCATCGGACTTTTGCTGACTCGTGTACACACACACACACACACACACACACACACACACACACACACACACACACACACACACACACACTTCCTGATGAGTGGGTGAAACAACGACGAAACAGTTTGGCACAGCCCCTCGTTTGTTGTCCTCTTCCCCCTCCCTCTCTGCCTACGGTTTACCGGGGAGACGATACATATGTACATGAAGGCTTGTACGTAAGAGGTAATGAACAGGCGGAGCTTTCCAACCTTACTTCTGTCCTTTTTCTGTTTTGTTTTTTTCGCCTTTGCGCTCCGATACACTGTGTGACGATATATATTGTCACACTGTGAATCAGGGCGCGAAGGCGAGTCACACTGTGAATCAGAGCGCGAAGGCGAAAAAAACCAAAACAAGGAAAGGAAAAGAAGGAAGGAAAGCCCCACCTGTTCATCACCTCTTACGTACAAGGCCAGCCACGTGGATGACAGGTTGAGCGCTGGCTGCCCCCATCCCCGTGTGTCACAGGGACCTACTTGCGCGCAGCCAAAAGGCAAAGAGGTAAAGAAAAGGAGGGGGAAACCAGACCTCACAGAGGCAAGAGAAAGAGAAAGGGATTCAATCAAAGAAAAGACAAGGGAAGAAAGCAAATGACAGACGGCGGCAGTCGCAATAGATTGATTCCCTTTTTTTTTGCAGGCATGGTGTTTTGATATCCTGGTTGGTCTCGTCCTGTCATTTGGCCTGTGTGACGTGGGGGGGGTGCTTACATGTGGGACTTGTCATCTAGGATTTGTTTCCCCCTGTTTTGTTGTGTTCGGCTGTTTCCCTCCTCTTTTCTTTGCCTCTTTGCCCTTTGGCTGTGTGTACAAGTGGGGGTCGATATGACACACGGGGGTGGAGGCAGCCGCCGCTCAACCTACATCCACGTGGGCGGCCTTGTATGCTAGAGGTTCTGAACAGGGGGAGTTGTAAGGAAGAAGACAAAAAAAAAGAATTCATTTTTTTCCCGTTGTTTTCTTTCTGTTTTTCTAATTTTTGCGCTCTCATATTCTTGTGACAACAATGTATATAAAGGCAATGAAGTATCGAGAAAAATAGAGTCATTGGCAGCCGCCTCCTGATTGCCCGGGCGCGGAACGGTGAGGGAAAGATTACCATCTTCCCCCGAATAGAACGTACGGTCATTATGCCTGTATTTGGGGCAGCTTTCAGTCTAGGAACAGCGATAACGACCGTATGTTCTATTCGAGGGAGGGAGGCACCCAGGCCCAGTAGAGCAGAACAGGGCATGCTATGGTCACACTGCTTGCCTTCTGCTTTCGCCTGTTCCAATCCGACGGCAATCAGGAGGCGGCCGGCAGTTATTCTCGAGGCGTTCTTCCCTTTCCATGATATTGCCGATGGCCTTTTCTTCCCTCTTCATTCTTATTTTTGCTGATTAACGGTCCACATTTGTTTTACCCGTCCACGTCCGGCCCTTGGATCGAGCGGGCAGCATCTCTGTGGTTGTTGTTCTAGTTGATCAGGTTTTTTTTTTTTTTTTTTTTTTTTTTTTTTTTTTTTTTTTTTTTTTTTTTTTTTTTTTTTTTTTTTTTTTAACTGAATTGATCCAGTGTCACCTGCTAGCTGTGTGCAAAACCTAACGGCTCCTTTGTCGGATTAGAACAAGGGCCTCGCTGCACTACTCTTGAAATGTGCAAAACGAGAGTGAATCTTCCGCAAGAATATGGAAAGATGCACCGCCATGATTTTCGTCTTTTGTGCATGTCAAGAGTAGTGCAGCGAGGCCCCAAGACTGCAACAGACTGTTTCGTCGGCTTCTTATCGATTAACCCGGGTGCTGAGCATCGACATTGGGCCTCGCTCCACTACTCTCTCCAAAGGCACAAAACAAGACAAAAAAAAAAAATGGCTGGGTATCTTCCCATGTTCTCGGGGAAGATGCATTCTATGTTTGTTTGATCATTGGGTGAGTGTGGAGCGGAGGCCCATTTCCACATATAGAATACACTCCACAAGATTATCCCTCTCAAGTAACGGCCCGCCGATTCAGACGCATTGCACACCCACAAAAAGGGCCTTACAGCGCCCCCCCCCTTTGCTATAAGAGCTCTCTACGTACGGCGGCAGAGGATGGCTGATCAGCTAGGTGATGATGGAAATCAATCCCGCCCGCGCATGAAGTGAAGCTCTGGCATATGACCAGAACTTCAGCCGGAGCGATCAACTAGCTTATAGCGCATAAGCTTCCTTCTTTCTTTGGAGGTCGTTCTTTTTTNTTTTTTTTACCTTAGCAGTTTTACTAACCACTTCATGGCAGTTCATGCTTATTTATAGCGTTCCAGCAGAGCATCAAGGCCTGATCTTTTTTTCCGCCTTGTCTTACATCACCATCATCATACCCACGCAAGGCCGCCGGCGCGAAAGGGGGCATCACTGGACGTCGGCGCGAGTCAGTCGCATTGGAAAAAAGAAGATCGAAAGGGGGCATCACCCGACTCGCGCCGACGTCCGACGGTGGAGGTCTTTGTTAATGGAGAAGAGATCGATCGGTCGATCGTTCGGTGATGGCCCCTTTCGATATTCTTTTTACAATGCTCCACGTACCCCTCCTTGCAGCCTATTAATGTGATGTAATACTAGTAAATCACGCGATCGACCATCATCAAACGCCTGAACAAATCAACCCATCAATCGAATAATAAATCCAAGAGTCCAGGGACAGAAGGGGTCTTTTTTTTGTTAATGGAGAAGATCGATCCGTCGACCATCTGGTTATGCCTCCTTTTTTCGATCTTCTATTTTTTTTTTTCACAATTCTCTACTTCCCCTCCGTCCAGCCTCACCAATAACTCACTCGATCGACCATTACCATTACCAATGCCTGATCAAATCGATCCAGCAATCGACCAATCAATCAACGAGTCCAGGGACAAGCTACACAATGAAGTAGGGATCAAATCAATCAATCAATCAATCAATCAATCAGATTTCCGGCCAAATTCGATCAATGAACGCGACAAATTAATCAAATCGGATCAACGGAACCAACACACGAGCCGAGAAGCGGAGCAAGGAAGAGCCTTGTTAGTCTCAAAAACTCATCAGATCGGATAGAATGCATCCCGCGCCGGGGCATTTGTTACGCGACTACAGACAGAGAGCAGAGTCCTCTATTAAAACCTACGTATGTATGCAATGCAATCCCTGTGTGCGCTTTTTTTCTGAACAGACAATGTCCCCCGTCTTCTTTCTCCTCCTTTCCCTCGTGGACCCGTCCCTACTTCCCCCGCTACTTCCCCCGCTACTTCCCCCGCTACTTCTAGTGGTGGGCTATATTTCCAGAGCATTTGGTGTTGTGGACTCACCTGGTGATCGAGGATCTTGAGAGGAATAAGGAAAAGGTCATTGTCGACATCAAAGGTGTCACGACCGAGAACGACGACCTCGGACTTCATGCGGGAGAACTTCGGGTCAGCGTCGGGAGGAGGATCGACAAACCAACCGTCCTTCCATAACTTGACACACTGATCGCTTAATTGGAAAGCCTCGAAATGGACATCTTGGCCGCCAGTTTCGTTGACCTGGAGCTTGACGAGAGCGATGGCGAAGTACTCGTTGTCTTCTTCTGCGTGGAGCGATGCCGCCAGCTTCACCTCCGCATTCGTCATCGTGTAGTCCTCGGTCTGTTGCGACACGGTGTGAGTGAAGATAAAACCTACTCTACGGTACCCTAAGCTTCGGGCTATGGCGTTAACCCTCTTCTCCTCCTCTTCGTCCCGCATCAAGAAGAGATCGGTCTCCGTGCCTTGTTGAGGCGGCTCGTAGATGAACTGGACAGTGACTTCGCCGTCTCCTATCTCGCCATACATGAAGCCGCCTCTTTTCACCGAGAAAGCGAGAGAGTCATGGACGTGCTGTTGGAACATGTTGGCAGCTTCTGTCTCGAAAGACAAGGAGGAACAATGAGGGGTTTCCTGCCGCTCGATTCGCGTCTGACGAGCGATCAGATCGTCGATCGTCGTCCGTCGACCAAATGAACCGGCAGCATTCACAGCAGGACCGGGAATGGTTCGCTCTCCAGTGTACGACAGATAAACGAGGCTACCGTGAGCGATTCCCAGGGATGACAGAAGGACATTAGGATCCACCATGTCCCTGAAGTCGCCCGGGTTCTTGGAAATCAAAAGCCTCTGGTCGCGGGACAACGTCTGATCTGCCACTGCCACATGAAGCTCTTTCTCTATCTCCTTCCGCAACACCCCAACCGTAGCATGCGAGTCTATTTCAAGCCGTTCAAGCCCGTCCCGGCTCCTTAATCGCAGCACCATCTTCTTCGACGGCATCTCTCTCTCTCTCTCTCTCTCTCTCTCTCTCTCTCTCTCTCTCTCTCTCTCTCTCTCTCTCTCTCTCTCTCTCTCTCTCTCTCTCAAGGGCCAGAGGGACCCTGGGAGAGGGAGTGAGGCCGGTTGAAAGGTAGAGCGGATGGTTAGAAAGACGTTACGTCTCTTTCACGAAATAGATTACTACCGGTCTCGACTCAACGAATTGATCGCTCGATCGCTTGATTCTACCTGACTCGTCCTCCGTTTTGCACACGTCACAAGGGAGCCCCGATTGATCAGTTTACTGGCGGTTGACGCACATCTGTCCCAGTAAGCTCCCCGTCTGATAAATGCACCACCCGGCGATCAATTATTTTCCCCCTGTGTACCGATCACACACTTGACTGATCCATCCACATCCACGGTCAATCGACCCAACCAATCAATCAATACAGCGGCCACGTAGTCAGTGATTCAATCAACCATAGCCCGCACCGGCTATGAGGTGACCGGGCAAAGAGAGAGAGAGAGAGAGAGAGAGAGAGAGAGAGTCAATAGGTGTTCTATCACAACCGCCGTCGTTCAGTCCGCATGTCAATCAACTAGACGCTTAATTGCGTCAGCGGGTTCTCCACCAAAAAAACACCAACAACAGAGAAAGAACGACAAAACACAAGATTACTATAATGTGTTAATCCTGTACCGAAATCCGCCGGGAAAGCAATCAAACAGTGACGATAAAGTTGCTGGCTGCTCGCCTAGGTGGAGAGCGAGAGCGATGGCGAGCGCAACGTATCCGAGAGAGGGCCTTAACGAAAGAGCCGGTCACGCATCGTCCGAGTGACTGTGGCTCTCGACTGAAGAAAACTGCCAGTAAGTGCAATGGCCTATTGCACACGACGAGGGATAACGATAGAAACAGAAGGCGATCACGTCAAGTCCGTAAGTCTGTGGAAAGAAACTCGTGAAGAACGAGTGCGCATCCGCGCGCACGTGTGTTTTCTTTTGTGCACGAGAGAGAGGTTCAAACCCGCTTTCACCAGAGCACACGAGAGAGAGAGAGAGAGAGAGAGAGAGAGAGAGAGAGAGAAAGAGGGGTTCGAACGCACTTTCGACCAGAGCATACCAGAGGTTTAAAAAACTCACTTTCCACCAGTGCAAGCGTCTGCCGCCTCAGGGCGTACTCACACTTCAGTGGGGCCTGATTCCACTGCAAAATCGCAAAATTTGTGTGTAGGGTCACAGCAGGCCCGTATTTCCTAAGTTGCGCTAGTACGAGCTCAACTCAGGCGCGGACGAACTGATGACAGCGGCCCGACTCGGCCTCGGATGAAGTGAAGTGGTGGCACGTCGGCCCGTACGTAAGAGCTCAACTCAGGCTCGGACGAACTGGTGGTACCTCGGCCTGCACGCCGCTGACAAATACGCACCCACACCGTAGGAGGTTTTCAATCGGGGCATACGCGGTAAGGTTTCGGGGCTGGGACGGTAGTGAACGCGAAAGGCCACTATGAAAAGTCCGACTTGGAGGCTCGCGCACCTTGTAAGGGAGCTTCGGCCTACAGGGCTCGCCAGCCTCGGACTCTTCGGATCGCCTACATTGTAGGGTAGGGCAGCTTGTTCTCGAGAAAATGTTGTGAGGCTATGGGAGGGGAACTTTTTTTGTGCGTTGGACAGGTAGTACTCGAGAAATTTTTATTTTTATTTTTTTTCATCTTATTACAAAGAGAAATTTTTATTTTTATTTTTTTTCATCTTATTACAAAAAGAAGGTAGAGGCCCGGAATCCTCAACAAACAACCCGGAAACGAGAAAACTGGGGCCATTACCCAGCTTAGGCGCAGGCATTGGGCTCTCGTCCAGAGACAGAAATCGCCAAAGCAGGAACAGCTGCTCTGACAGTGCCGCAACACTGAGAGAGGAAAAAGAAAGCCCACATGGCCTAAGAAGCCTCAACAATTCAAAAGCCACCCCTACTAAACAGAGGGTGCCTGCACGGAAACCCTGAAGATTCTCAGTTGAGTGCTGCACCCTGGAAAAAAAAGAAAAGAAAACAACAAAAAAAAAAGAGAAAAGCCCACATGGCCTAAAAACCTGGAACCATCAAACTGCCTACCAATATGTTCTTATTCTATCTGATGATCTGAACTCCTAAGGTCTATGTATCTAATTCACCGCCTAGGACGGCCGGCGGTGCGGTTCCTGACTAGGATCCCTCCTAGCTATCTGACAATCCGACCTCCCGGAACCACTGTGTGAGTAATTCACTCACCTGCCTGCCCACTGCGGCAACTTAAGTTTATTTAACCAAGTGCCCTGGTTCAACAGCCACCTACTCCTACTTAATGTAAAACCACTGATCTAGTTCCAGCTTACCATTCTCAGAGATACTAGCTAATCCTTTCCCTATACACCACGTCTTGGCAAACCAATGTTTTCCAGGTCCTTCCTGTCTGGATCCTTTTCTCCTCCAGTCTGCCTGGATTGCCCTTCTCAGATGAGTACGGAAAAGATGGCGAAGTTCCTTGTTGGTAAGCTCCTTGTGATTGAAGACTCTGTTGTTCCTTTCTGCCCATATTACTTCCATTCCTTATGCCCCCCATCCGACTGTCAGTTGAAGCGAGTCTGGTATTCCTCCCAGGAGAACCCATTCTCTGGACCAGGGAAGTATTGTACCTGAAATTTTGGTCCAGTAGGAGTTCCACCATTCCCAAATATGATAGGAGGCTGGACAGTCCCACCACAGGTGAGGTGTGGATTTGAAGGCCCAGCTGCAGCATTGGCAGGTAAGGTCAACCCGGATCCCTCTCTGAGTCAGCCAAACTCTCGAGGGTGTTGAGAGGAAGGATAGTAACCACTGTAGCGCTGCATGTCTTTGATTGGGGCGGAGCTTGAGTTGTTCCCAACATCTGAAGATTGCCTTCCTGATTTCCACTGGTTGGAGTTGTAGTACTTGCGTCCACCTTCGGACTGCCACTGCCAGAGGTTGGCGAAGAGGGCTGAGAATTTTGTATCCCACCTGGGTTGAGTACTGTATAATCTGGAGATTCTCCCCTCTCGTGCCTCTCGCTCTCCACGTCCTTAGTGCTGGGTCAAGTCTCAGGGAGGCGATCGCCTGGCCTTGTGCAATGATCGTGTACTGAGTTGTGTCACCTGTAGTCTCCTTCTCCAAGATTATGACTTATGTCAGAGGTAGGCCTAGCTTTGGGTGGGTTCTTTCCTCCTCTAGCTCTAGGGGGGGCGAATCTCCTTTCCTCTTCCAGCATTGGAAAATTCTTTTGTCCTCGGTATGCGACACCCGTTTCCAGAGTTCGTCCAACGCTTGATCTTCAACAGTGCAGTACCAGGTGCTGGATGGATCCAGGGAAGCTGGGTTCGACAGGTTTCTCCAGCCCTCCGGGATTGCTGCAATGATGAGCTTCCTTTTTTCCTCCAGCTGTCTGACTGCTTTCAGTATAATTCTTAACTCCTCACTCGAGTACCAATCATTTGTAAGTGTGTTCCATAAGTCTCTTATGGTTACTACGCCTCTTTCCATCCATGTCCTGTCGAAACTGCTCGGAGCCGTGTTAGCCTTCAGCCATTGGTTAGAGAGGTACCGAATATGAGTGTTTTCAAATATGGGTTCGTTCAGAAGTTCTTGCTTCGTGACAGGTTGCTCCTACATGTCCGGCCTGAGTCTACGTCAGGCTTTGACGATTGGTGCCCAAAAGGGAGATTTGATCACTCTCCTTTGGTAGGAGTAAAGCATCAGGGTTGTCCAGATGTAGCGGACCCACCGGGTGTGGTGCTCCGCTAGTGACAGAGATGGAGATGGAGGAAGAAGGGGGAGCAAGTTGGCACAGCGCAGCTCCCCACG
>BFEA01000207.1:2269599-2287734 GCA_003427395.1 Chara braunii | reverse complement strand
CACCTCTTCAACACGAGTGTGCCGTGCTACAAAGCCATACACACACTATAGCAAGTGTGTTATGAGGCTGCTTACGCACGCGCATGGCTCCGGCAGTGCCTGGGTTCAAACCCCTACAGCAGCAGTTGCATCCCGGATCTTGATAATATAAATTCGGGAGCGGGGCAGCGGGGCCAGCGTGGGCGCGTGGCGCGCGCGCGTGCGGCGGCCTTGGCCTTGGCGCTTGTGCGCACGCGTCGTGATGCGGCTTCCTTTTTCCGCCACGTGGAGCTCTCCTGCTGCAGCACCTTTTTCCGTCGTTTTTCCCGCTTTTTCGCCCGAAAACGCCCCAAAAACAGCCAAAACCCGACTGTCGGGTTTTGCCGTATTTCGCTGCTGTGCGGTGTGGTGGGTGGGGGTGGGAACCGTTCCCGCTCTGATACCAATGTAGCGGACCCACCGGGTGTGGTGCTCCGCTAGTGACAGAGATGGAGATGGAGGAAGAAGGGGGAGCAAGTTGGCACAGCGCAGCTCCCCACGCAAGACTCCAACGCACGTACTCCAAAATGTGCAAGTGATGAATGAGAATAAAAACAGACAATGGTTGGGGTATACCCCAGCGGACTGACGGGACTGGACTGGACTGGCTGGTACCGACAGAGGTACCGGCCTGGACTGGCCTACCCCAAATATAACACAGGCCTGTGAGAACAGGCCAAGGGGCTGGTCTCACAGGCCATCCCGAGGTCCGCTACACCAGACATCCTGAGGTCGAGTCAGATTTTATTCCTCCATCAAAATATGTTATCCTAATAGGATCCAGTGTTCAGATCTTCCTAAGGCGATGGCACATGTGATCCATTTGACTATCATTGCTGCATTTTGTCTGTCTGGATCTGTTAGCCCTAGCCCCCCTTCTTGGCATGAGGTGCAGATTAAGTCTCACGCTATCTTCGATATGAATCTGTCTTGTTCGTCGGCGAAAAGTTTCCGCAGGAATTACGCAGAATGTCTCTTCATCATAGGTAGGAGTTGTTGACCTAGTCTTCTGACTGCGCCAACAAATCAAAGAAGTGCAAAGAGAGAGGAGTTCGGTACTAATGCTCTACCGAAGATAGAAAGGTAAGGAGCTTTTCCCCAAGTTGTCAATCTATGGAGGACTTTTTGTAGGACCAGGGCGTCCTGGTCTGCTGAGCAGTCAAGGAGAGTTATTTTGACACCTAAGAACCTCTCCGAGTTGTTCCATTCTATCCGCTTCATTTTCCAGCTGATAGTGGCGGTGTACTGTTGGGGCAGGAGAAATGTTGACTTGTGTCAGTTAACAGATGCTTATGATAAGGCCGAGTACTCATCCAACCAGGCCTTAAGGGCGCACAAGGATTCGGGGGTGTTGTGACGAACCAATTTCTGTTCCGCGCGATTTTCTGCGCGATGACAATGAGGGGTCATAAGATGGGAAGGTTGGGCCAATTACGGGAGATCAGGATTGAGGGAAAATTGCATCAGTGTCCTCGCTTTTTCATCTTTTCTTTTTCGTCGCTTCTTTGCGGATGGCTGGGTTCAGGGGCGTGCAAATCCCGAGAGGGCCGATTGAGTGGCTGTTGCGCCGACAAGGCGCGATTAATAATGGTTGACGTCACTTCTTTCCTGTTCCGTTGTCGGATTTTAGGCGCCCAGATCGCGCGGGAATTTTTGCTTCGTTCTTTTCGAACTTTCCTTTCTTTTCTTTTTGAATCTTGTCGAGCCTTGACGGCTCTCGAAACTTCGGATTTTCATTTCGGAATTTGTGTTTCTTTTTGCATTAGCTAGGAATTTAGGAATTTAGGAATTCGGGATTTCTCTTGCCGCGCGTTGTCTTTCATGCGCACTCACTTTTGCGGTTGCAACGGAGCTCTGATTAGTTGGCGCCCTTAATCTCACAAGTAACTGTATTTTTTTTGGGTTGGCGCCATTGTAACTGTATCTTTTTTCTTGAGCTTTGTCTTTCCCGCTCTCTCTTTCCCTTTTGCTGTGCCTAGCTAGGCCCGCACCCTGCATGCTCAGATCGATGCGTGGAGAGTGGCTACGTCCCCCACGCCGTGGTCTGGCCATGCAGAACGTAGGCGCTCCCTCTCCTAATCTCCTTTCTAGGTCCTTGCAATTCCGTGTCCTTCGCTCATGCATGCACACTATAAATTCCGGTTGCGCGATTAGATAGCTCTCTTAACCAACTGTTGGAAGCTCGAGGTATCGCGATCAGTGAGGGTCCGCTCACAAGCGAAGTAAGAGGTGAGTTGAAGTGGGAGTCGGGCGACCCGACGAGCTGGCGTCGAATGCGCGGGGTTGACGCATGGGGCTAGGACGGACTGTAGCCCGCGGGCGAACCTGACGGGTGCAGGAGGACCAAGCGGGGTGACGACTTCGTGGGTTGGTGCGTGACGACGGACTGTCCGCATCGAAGAGAGAGAGAGAGAGAGGAAGAGAGAGTTGAGGTTGATGAACGTGGATCTGCAAGTTTTTTTGTCTTTTCTCCCTCTTTGCTTTTGTATATAAATTTTGATCTCGGCTCCGGGTGACTTGCCTGTTCTCTTTTTCAGAATCCTTGTCTCAGTTTCAACCCACACTCGTTTTTGCGATCGATCTTGATCTCGTTTATTGTGTGTTTTGTCGAATGAATGGATGAATAAATGTTATGTCTGTTGCTTTTCTTTTATCTGGTCCTTGCCTTTGCTTGCCATTAGGATAACCCCTATTTGCATAGTCGTCATTATTGCTTCCATTGTGGCTTGATCCGCTCTTGTTCTAATGTTGCTGTGATGTCTGACGTGTGTTAACACCTTGCATGCTCAAGAATGATTGCTTGCGGGATCACAGAGTGATTAGGTGATTGGGTAGTTGTTTATGGAACACGGCGATTTTGCATAAGGAATTAGGCTCTCATTCTCCCAGAAACAAGCGAACACCCCCCGGGAACACGCGTAAGCGCAATTCGATCTGCGTAGCCTACACGTGTCCACGCGTGCCGATTCGCGATTATTGACGAACCTGACATCCATTACGCCGCAATGATAACATGCCAAGCTCTTGGGACTCGGAGTACTTCGACCCTTGGGTGAGAGAATGTATTAGGCAAAGATACCCGGAATTCCCCTGCCTAACGGAGAATCGATTGTGCCCCAGGGAGTTTCACTGCGCCATAACCAGCGACCCGAGGTGCCCCGATTTTCCCACTACGGATAACACGCAGTATTTCATATCCCCCGGCTTTGTCGTTATCACTACCAATTTCCCTCCCTTCCGTCTCCTCCTCCCCTATCACCAACTTACGGTGGTACCGTGGAATTCCATCGCCCCGTACTAGCCCCGCACGCCCTGCGGGAATTGCCGACGACGTGGCGACCGACGAGCCCTTGAAACTAGGAGGCCTAACCCAAACGAGCGACGACAAACGCCACTTGTCTGCACCCAAAGGTACGACTCATCAGGATCCCAACCATCCCGGGCGGGCCTCTCCCCGAACCGCTGCCACCAAAACAGACGGATCGGACGGCCTTGAATGCACCGCGTACGCCATTTGCCTTAAGCTGCACGAACCCGACCGCTATCAGACCGGAAGTAACTCGCCCCCTTAGCCATATTGCATCTATGCCCCCGAAACTTTGCCACAGGGGATCTTAGTTCCGACTTGGGACTCCACCCCCACTTTCCCAAAAATCCTTGCTACACCCCTTTTCGCACTTCCAGGCCCACATCCCACTCCGATCAGGAAGTCGCGCCGGGCGTGAGGTTGGTATCGGAGCCCGACACGTGGCAAGGTTCTAGGATTCATAGATGGGCGATCTGGCTAACAGGGGATGACCTCGACCGCGTAACGCGCATCGACGTGACCCCGTCGTCACTAGAAGCCGGTCTGCGGCCCGACGGACGGTCAACATGAATGCTAATCAGCAGAATCCTAATCAACCCGTACCACGAGCACGGGCTCCTATGACGCCACCCGACCTTTATCTATTCGACCCTGCACATCATCTCGCCGGAGCATGGCTAGCCACGCTCCGGGCTCAACAGTGTGATGATAACGAGGCACAGGTGAACATCTCTGCACGACTGCCAGTGGGAGGAGTTGCCCATCACTAGTTTAGCACCTATGTATGGGTCGTCTCCCGACATTCGAGCGAGATTTCTTGAGCCGATTTGATTACATCCACCCCGAACAAGCTCTTTTTATGATTAAAGGTCGAGTTCAAAAACCCCTCGAATCCGTCATCGAGTATCGAAATCGATTATGTAGGATGTTTGTGAAAACGGAACGAGGCGAACAGGTAGGCAGAGATCTGTTCATCGATGGACATCGCAGCCGAACGATGAGGGTGACAATGTGAAAACAGTTCTCCCCCATCAACCACACGCTGCAACAGATCATGGCAGTTGCAGAAGAAATGGAACGAAAGTTTGCTGCGAGTTTCCTAGAAGGGGAAGACTATCCTAGGGAAGGAGACTCGTCTGAATTAGCGAGAGCTAAAGCTGAGTTGGCTGCACTGCAGAACAAATTTGAAAACATGGGGTTTGTGTCGGGCCCTGTCACCTATCTGGAGCAAATTAGTCCCAAACGACCGCTCCCGAGTGTGATTACGAGCGTGCCCGTGCCCGTGATGACAGCACCTCCACCCCCGATCGAAACCCCCTCACGACCGAATGAGTCTTCCGCCCTATTAGAACTAACCAAGACATTGGTTACTCTGATTCAGGAAAGCAAAAGGAACAACGGGAACACAACGCTCGAATAGAAGCGATGATGAGGTCGATGCGACCAATAGCGGTGTGTGCCGCCTCGATTCAACACGGATTGGCCCCGACACCCCCTCCCGCAGGGATCCCGGACAATCTGAACGTTTGTTACACATGTCACCAACCAGGGCATATAGCCCGAGATTGCCCTCATCGACCCCCCCGGACATTGGTTACACATGTCACCAATAGTCGGGACCGCACCAGTAGCATCGGCCCTGATCGCCAACGGACCCGGACGAGTAGGGGCATTAATGGAAGAAATGGAAGGAGGCGGAAGCACATTAGATACGATGGAGGAAGTTGCTGAACTAATTCCGTTGGATCAGTATGTAACGCTTGGCTACCCAGGGCTTGGGATGATTGGAACGATTAGACCCGCGCCAGAACAGAGAAAAGTGGTGGAGTGGCGACCTTCTCCAGGAGAAATGGAGTCGGGAGGACCCACCTTCGTCACAAGGGAAATCGATGTTCTAAACATCGTTCGAGCCTTGGACCATCGGATTCCCCTTCCGATCGGTCATCTACTTTCGATTTCGGAACAAGTAAACGAACGAATGCTGCAACACTGCAAAGCGAATCGAGAACGATTCGCCCTTGCCCGAACAACGAGCACAAAAGCGAAGAATCCCACGCCAGATGAAAATGCAGCAGGAACTTCATACCCGATACGATTAGGATTAATCCAGAAAGATGATCACTTCTCACGGATTAAACCGATCCCATGGAAATCCGCCGAATGTGATATTGAAATATGGGGAATCCCGTACAATGCCATTATCGATTCGGGAGCCGTTGTTCTGGCTATCTCGTTACGGGTAGTTGAAAAAGCAGGGAGAAAGAACGATCTAATCATGCTTACGGAAAAAGACCAACTCGTTTCAGCAGATGAAGAGAAGATTAAAACGGTGGGACGAATGACCAATGTTGTTTTTCGATTAGGAAAGGTACATGCGTTGGGAGATGTCGTGGTCTTAGACGTTAACACTTACGACGTTTTTTTCGGCCTTCCCGCTCTTGTGGCCTTGAGAGCCAATCTGGATTTCGAGAGACGATCGATTATCCTCCGAAATACAGGAGGAAAACCGTATGTTTTACGGATGAGATTGACCCTTTGTACCACCACCAACGTGACTCCGCGAGTTTCTCCCATGATGGCGGGAACCCTCCGTGTGATCACCTGGGATAATTCCGCAGACGACAGGGAACCGTTAAAGGATACGGACAACAGTGATGAGGATGATCCGGTGATCCTGGAGATGGCACAACAACGTATCTATTACCCTATGCAACGAGAAAACACAAGATCGCTAAACCTGACTGATCAGAGCCAAGAAAAAACGCAAGCTATGATTATGGGAGAACCCCTTGTACAAATTTCGAGGATGGTCGATTCTTTGGAACCCCCTCGAACCCTGTACGAAGGTATCTCTCCTCTACTCGCACGATATAATGACAAAAGGCACTACTGCGACATCACAAATCTCCCACGATCTCTTTTGATGCCTACAAAAGATATACGATTGATACGCTTAGGGGCGGAGACCAAGTCTTTGGAACCCCCTGAGCGCCTCGAAACCGGACTCGGAATTAAAATTGCGACGAAACCAGTGCCTTGGCAGGACATTCGAGACGGAATAACACTAGAAGAACACGTGGCCATTCGAGAACAGGATGCACAGATGATGGCCACGGTATTCTCCTGGCGGTCGGACAATTCGTTTATTTCCACGCCCCCGCCCGAAAACACTAAGCGGGTAAGTACGAAACACATCGATGTACGGATATGGGATGAGTTGTACGAGTTGCACGTGCCCCAATACGTACCAGATGAGATCCATCATCTAATCGCGAAATTTTGAAAGAATACAAGGGAGCGATTAGTCTGACGGACATAGACATCGGACTGTCGTTGGTTATACGGCACGAAATCCAACTTGGAAACCATCCCTCGATTCACTGTAAGCCCTACAGATACTCCCTGGCAGAACGAAAAACGGCCCTCGAGCGGATTCGGGAATTCGAAACTAATGGTTGGATCGAACCCGCCACTGGGCCCTGGTCGTTCCCAAGAGTATTGGTGTCGAAAAAGAATGGGTCGATTCGCATATGCATTGGTTATCGCAAGTTGAATGACATCACGATCAAAGATGTGTACCCCCTTCCCAGGATTGATAATTTGCTGGATGCGATTGGGTGTGCTAAGTATTTTAGTAAATTTGATATTCGTCACGGCTTCCGTCACATTCTGGTTAAGGAGGAAGATCGACCGAAAACGACTTTTGTATTGTTTGAAGGCACGTGGCAGTGGGTTTGATGTCCGATGGGGATTTGCAACGCGCCTGCCACGTTTCAGCGGGCGATGAACGTGACGTTCCAAAACTTCGTCAACAAGACGCGACTCACTCACGGGATGATTAACTTTTGCATCATCGTGTACATGGACGACATCCTCGTCTACTCGGAGACCTATCACGGGCACGCACAACACATCGAGTGGATGCTAGGAGCTCTAAGAGACGTCGGGTTCAAGATCGCGCTCGAAAAGAGCGAGTTTTTCCTCTCGGAAATCTCGTTCTTGGGTTACGTGGTGACACGTGGAGGACTGCGACCAGACTAAAGGAAAGTCGAGGCGGTGAAAGATGCACCTGTCCCCACGTCAGTGACGCAGGTTCGAGCTTTCCTGGGACTGGCATCGTACTACCGACGTTTTATCAAAGGCTTCGCTGCGATTGCGCGACCGCTGACGAACCTGCTACGAAAGGACCAGCCCCTTAGTTGGGACGCAGAGTGCGAACAGACCTTCGCCACCCTCAAAGGCGCTTTGGCGACGGCACCTATTTTGATCTGGCCGGACCCCACGAAGCAGTTCATTCTCATCACGGACTGGCAACTAGAGGCGATCTCCGCTATTCTAGCGCAGAAGGGGAACGACGGTCGAGAGCACTTCATCGAGTACGTGTCTCGTACGGTGCCAGACGAACGAAGGAACGATTCAGCCCCACAAGGTGAATGCTATGTTGTAGTCTGGGGAGTTCAGCACTTCCATCCGTACTTGTACGGATAGAAGTTCCTCCTTGTAACCGATAACGAGCCATTATTGGCTCTCAAGATGCTCATCAATTACATGGGTATGATTGGACGGTGGGCGGTGCGCCTTCAGGAATACGATTTCGACATCATCCACCGAAAGACACAGAGGCACGGTAACACAGACGGGTTGACACGTCTGCATCGCCCCGCTAAGGTACCAAAGGGCGAAGAAATCATTCCGTGGAAGGAACCGAAGTCAGCGAACGGACCCAAGTACGGACAGGTGGCAGTCCTTCCACGTGGCAAGAAGCAGGTGATTGGCAATGGGTGACGAAGGTAATCCTATAACTCCCCGCTCTCCCCTCTCATCTTTATCTTTTCTCCGACAAATTTTGTTATTTTTGTGAAGCGATCTCGTGCGTCTACTCGATCTCGATGCGTCCTAGCGGAGAAGGGTATGCAGAATGGATAGATTGTCGACAGTGTGTCGCATGAGCCCATGGCTCGTGCATCCAGTACAGAAATGGCGATAAGCCTTGGTTGTGTCCCTTGTGTCGGACTGATAAGATCCCGACTGAAGCTCGATTTCTTGACGCCACGTCAGAAGGGTTGGAAAAGACCCGGAACCTTAGAAGGGCCAAGGTATGGACGAACATCGCTCTAATTGCCACCTTGGTAGGAAACCCCCTCCAGGACTTCACTAAGGAAGACCGGAGGAGGGCCAATGAAAGAGCTCGGGACTATCGCTGGAACAAGGGCCGGTTGGAAAAACGGAAGACGGATGGTAGTGGGATTTGGATGGTAGTCCCGCACCCGTTCATGAGGTATGACTGGGTTAAGACGGCGCATGAGGAAATGGCAACCGATTTTGCCGTACGGATCACGGAAGCGGCAATCGACAAGAACGAGTGGTATTGGTCTAATATTCGCGATGATGTGAAATTCATCGTCCCGAATTGCCAGGTCTGCGCTGCTGACAAGGCGTCGATCCTGCCGCCAAGATCGATAATACCGACGACAGTTGAACGGCCTTTTCAGAGAGTTAGCATGGATACTACCGATATTGTGGTGCCCCCTGGACCGAATAGCTGCGAAGTATTCAATCCTACTAGTATTCGTGGACCACTTTTCGAAATGGATCGAGGCGTATCCGTGTCGTACGCGACAGGCGGCCGAAATTGCGCGATATGTCAACCGGTTTCTAGGGATGCACCAGGACACAGAGGAAATCCTGACCGACAATGGGGTAAATTTTAGAGGGGAAGTTTTAAGGAATCTAGTCGTACACGGCATCGCTATTCGGAACACTGTACCCCACATGTCACAATCTAACGGCCTGGTAGAAAACGCAAATCGGGTGATAAAGACAGCACTGCGACGAAACATCGCGGCATGGGATCCGAGGCCCTGGCCCGATATCGTAGATCACATCCTAGCGGTTCATCGGGGAACGCCTCACAAATCGACCGGCCTTAGCCCCTTCCAATTACGAACCAATAGCGTAGCTTGTGTCTCGATACCGAGCCTCCACGATGAATCTTCATTGAACCGGCGACCCACAAGAGCCATGGTTCGGGACAAGGCCAAGCGGCACATGGAACTGATGGAACGGTCCCTTCCCCGATTAGCCCGAAAGCGCCAGAAAATGACCGAGTTGGCCCACGACCGACAGGTCCGTAGCTACGAGGCCCGAAATGGGAACCCAGGACCACGGCCCCAGTATAAATTAGGGGACCTGGTGCAGGTGAGGAAATGTGCTCGCCAAGGGAAGATAGCGCCATGATTCTTCGGGCGATTTCGTGTGATCGAACTCGACCCGAACGGAGTGAACACGGTGCGCCTTGTGCCGGAGGTCTCGGGAAGCCGATCGACTCGACCAATCGTACGCCACGTGTCCTACCTACGTCCTCTCCCTTCCTCTCCATCTCCAGCTGTGTCTAACTTCCTCCTTCGCTACGGAAGAGGAAGACGACTCCTTATCGCACTCATCCCCTCCTGCTTCTCTTACTCCGTCCTCATCGCCATCGCCATGAGTTTTCTCACTGAGCGGGCTCTCGGCGATCACATGCTGGCGCCACGTGGCGACATCTCGACAATTCGGCAAGTTCATCATCCGCGATTCAGTTTGGACCTCCTACGACTCGTGCAGTTCTTCAACACTACTGGGGTATACGCAGCGCCAGAGTTCCGATTCACCGACCATCATCAAGCGATCGTACTGGCAGAGGCGACGACGGTTCGACGGCTGTCAGCACCAGGAGTTAGCCACGTATCCACCGTCGTCATCTTCAGCGGTGACATTAGCGCGATCAGTCCTCTGCGACACACGCCCATCCGGACGTCGCTAAGGGAGTGGGGTCAGCAGCTGGCAGCAGAGTGGAAACAGTGGGTCGCGCTCCGCGGCGATAATCTTGTCCCCGTGGACGGCATCGAAGTCGGAGGACTCCGGACATCTCGACACGAGCCCGTGGTGGTGCTTCCTGAGCTCGTCCCTTTCCAGCGTCCTCAATGAACTGATCCCGACTCTCTACCTTCGCTCTCCCCTCTCTCTTCCCTACCTTCTGGCAGTCTGACCTTTGCCCCCATCTCTCTTTTCGTCTGGAACCACTTGCTGTCCCCCTCCTCGACCGAAGACAGTGGGAACTGTGGTGTGAGCACTTTGTCGATCTTCCGGTGTGTTTAGTCGGAGTGCAACTGACGTGGACAAGGGACGTAGAGCACCTCGCTTGGGTCGCATACGTGGAGCTGTTGATCATCCAAGCGTGGAGGATGGAGGTAGAAGGAGACCTTCTCAGATTTCTATTTGGATCGGTGCGTCCCGGCTATCGACAACAGATCGTACAAAAACTCACGATTCCCCTCGCGCAGCTGGTTGACGATCTCCCTCTCAATATCATTTCGCAGTACGACGAGAGCCCGGTCCCGCACGTCTTTTCACGGGCTTTGACACCCTGCTTGCAGTGGTCGGCTTGCCTCGAGGAGTTAACAGGCAACAACAACCCGTCATCGCAACAACCATACCTGGATCCCGGAGGATAATCGACCTCGCTTTCTTTCAGCCTCGAATGACCTTCGAAGATGAAGCGATAACACTAGAGGAGGAGGAGGAAGAGGACGAAGAGCAGAGCGACGACGAGGAAGAAGAAGAGGAAACCCCGGAAGAGGGAAGTTACAGCGAGCACAGCGAGGGAGAGCAGAGCGACGACGAGGAAGAAGAAAACGAGGTGGAAAAAGAGGAATCTGAGTGGGAAACCCTGGGAGAAGAGGCGGAAGGCGCGGAGGAGGATCCCGAGGCAGCGCGGCCGGCAAGCAGCAGCTGGAATATGCAAGCGAGGTGGATCTGCCAATCTCGAACGATCCAACTAAGGATCCGGAGCCGCCTAAGCCAGAAGATGGGGACCTTGCTGCCGAGATTTCGAGCGCACCGGCCAGGCGACGACGAAGCCGATCCCCCTCCCCCTCCACCTCAGCCCGTCCACCAGTTCGAGCTCATACCAATGCGGGGCATCGGGCTTCGTCCCTAGTCCTTACATCCCCTTGACCACCTCACCCTCCGCCAGATCACTACCCGCATCACCTTCCCCAGCAATCCCTTCCCAATCGACACTTTCCGTTTCTTCTACGCCACCCGTCTTGCTGTCTCGATTCATCCCCATCCTTCTACCCGGTGTGCCACCCCTGTCTTCTGTCTCCACGCCCTTCTCTTCAGTGCCGCGTGGCGAGGCCACAACATCGTCGAGGTTTACTGCATGATCACGGGACTATCCCCGCATGCGAAAACCACGATCACTTCCGCACGGCGCTTCTCCGAACTTTCACCACCCTTTTACCACGACTATCTCGCCTCCCTCCCTCATGGTGGTAATCGATTCCCTCACTTCCACCAGATCGTCCGATATCAAGAGCTTCCGGAGACAGTCGCAGGGTTGGAACGCTTTCTACCCCCACTCCCGACTAACCCACCCCCTCGCCATGCCCCCATGTATCGTCTTCCCTTTCCCCTTCCCTTAGGACATTGACGTATGGTTGATTGGCACGTGCCACGGCGACGACACTCACGATCCCCTCCTCGGACTGAAGAGAGCCCATCCTGAGGAAAATTATAGGATAGAGCCACGTGTGCCACCCTGAATGACTTCCACATTCCTTTGCACGGTTGGTGGCAACGTAGAAAGCTCCGCGTGTCGATCGATTAGCGAGATCGACACGTGTCATGGTTCAAAAAAGCAGGAGCTTGCTTAAGATTGGAACCCCTGGGCGTCACATATGTGACGAACCAATTTCTGTTCCGCGTGATTTTCTGCGCGATGACAATGAGGGGTCCTAAGATGGGAAGGTTGGGCCAATTACGGGAGATCGGGATTGAGGGAAAATTGCATCAGTGTCCTCGCTTTTTCGTCTTTTCTCTTTCGTCGCTTCCTTGCGGATGGCTGGGTTCAAGGCCGGGCAAGTCCCGAGAGGGCCGATTGAGTGGCTGTCGCGCCGACAAGGCGCGATTAATAATGGTTGATGCCACTTCTTTCCTGTTCCGTTGTCGGATTTTAGGCGCGGAGATCGCGCAGAAATTTTTGCTTCGTTCTTTTCGAACTTTCCTTTCTTTTCTTTTTGAAGCTTGTCGAGCCTTGACGGCTCTCGGAACTTCGGATTTTCATTTCGGAATTTGTGTTTCTTTTTGCATTAGATAGGAATTTAGGAATTTAGGAATTCGGGATTTCTATTGCCGCGCGTTGTCTTTCTTGCGCGCTTCTTTTTGCGGCTGCAACGGAGCTATGATTAGGCGGCGCCCTTAATCTCACAAGTAACTGTAATTTTTTTGGGCTGGCGCCACTGTAACTTTATCTTTTTTCTTGAGCTTTGTCTTTCCCGCTCTCTCTTTCCCTTTTGCTGTGCCTAGCTAGGCCCGCGGCCTGCATGCTCGGATCGATGCGTGGAGAGTGGCTACGTCCCCCACGCCGTCTGGCCATGCCGAACGTAGGCGCTCCCTCTCCTAATCTCCTTTCTAAGTCCTTGCAATTCCGTGTCCTTCGCGCATGCATGCACACTATAAAATCTGGTTGCGCGATTAGATAACTCTCTTAACCAGCTGTTGGAAGCTCGGGGTAGCGCGGTCAGTGAGGGTCGGCTCACGAGCGAAGTAAGAGGTGAGTTGAAGTGGGAGTCGGGCGACCCGACGAGCTGGTGTCGAATGCGCGGGGTTGACGCGTGGGGCTACGACGAACTCTAGCGCGCGGGTGAACCTGACGGGTGCAGGAGGACCAAGCGGGGTGACGACTTCGTGGGTTGGTGCGTGGCGACGGACTGTCCGCACCGGAGAGAGAGAGAGAGAGGAAGAGAGAGTTGAGGTTGATGAACGTGGATTTGCAATTTTCTTTGTCTTTTCTCCCTCTTTGCTTTCGTATATAAATTTTGATCTCGGCTCCGGGCGACTTGCCTGTTCTCTTTTTCAGAATCCTTGTCTCGGTTTCAGCCCACACTCGTTTTTGCGATCGATCTTGATCTCGTTTATTGTGTGTTTTGTCGAATGAATGGATGGATGGATGTTATGTCTGTTGCTTTTCTTTTATCTGGTCCTTGCCTTTGCTTGCCATTAGGATAGCCCCTATTTGCATAGTCGTCATTATTGCTTCCATTGTGGCTTGATCCGCGGTTGTTCTAATGTTGCGGTGATGTCTGATGCGTGCTAACACCTTGCATGCTCAAGAATGATTGCTTGCGGGATCACAAAGTGATTAGGTGATGGGGTAGTTGTTTACGGCACACGACGATTTTGCATAAGGAATTAGGCTCTCATTCTCCCAGAAACAAGCGAACACCTCGCGGGGACACGCGTAAGTGCGATTCGATCTGCGCAGCCTACACGTGTCCACGCGTGCCGATTCGCAACTATTGACGAACCTGACATCCATTACGCCGCAATGATAAGATGCCGAGCTCTTGGGACTCGGAGTACTTCGACCCTTGGGTGAGAGAATGTATTAGGCAAAGAYACCCGGAATTCCCCTGCCTAACGGAGAATCGATTGTGCCCCAGGGAGTTTCACTGCGCCATAACCAGCGACCCGAGGTGCCCCGATTTTCCCACTACGGATAACACGCAGTATTTCATATCCCCCGACTTTGTCGTTATCACTACCAATTTCCCCCCCTTCCGTCTCCTCCTCCCCTATCACCAACTTACGATGGTACCATGGAATTCCATCGCCCCGTACTAGCCCCGCACGCCCTGCGGGAATTGCCGACGACGCGGCGACTGACGAACCTTGAAACTAGGAGGCCTAACCCAAACGTGCGCCGACAAACGCCACGTGTCTGCACCCAAAGGTCCGACTCATCAGGATCCCAACCATCCCAGGCGGGCCTCTCCCCGAACCGCCACCACCAAAACAGACGGATCGGACGACCTTGAATGCACCGAGCACGCCATCTGCCTTAAGCTGCACGAACCCGACCGCTATCAGACCGGAAGTAACTCGCCCCCTTAGCCATATTGCATCTATGCCCCTGAAACTTCGCCACAGGAGATCTCAGTTCCGACCTGTGACTCCACCCCCACTTTCCCAAAAATCCTTGCTACACCCCTTTTCGCACTTCCAGGCCCACATCCCACTCCGATCAGGAAGTCGCACCGGGCGTGAGGTTGGGCGTCACAGTGTTTCTGGAGATTGCTAGCAAATCGTCCGCTACAGCTTTGGCTCGACACTCTGTGAGGCCGACTGACAATCCTTCGATTTGTGGGCTTGCTCTGATATTGTTGAGCAAGACTTCTAGTTGTGTTACAAAAAGAAGCAGAGCCAGAGGACAACCCTGTCTTAGTGAGCGAGAGAGCGGAGACGTGTTTGAAATTTGTCCATTAACCATAACAGCGGCGGTGGAATGGACGTACAAGGTTGTGACCCATGAGCAAAAATTTTCTCAAAAGTTCAGCCATTTAAGCGTAGAAAGGACATACGACCAGCTGACTTTGTCGTATGCCTTTTCGAGGTCAAGGAGCCACACGTGGTTAACGGGGGACCCCAGTTTCAGCTCCTGAGTAACAGGTCCAAAACTGAAATTAGGGTTTGGAGGTGAAATTTTATGGGTTTTTTTTTTTTTTTTTTTTTTTTTTTTTTTTTTTTTTTTTTTTTTTTTTTTTTTTTTTTTTTTTTTTTTTTTTTGCCTGTTTTTGTCTTACTTCAAGGTTGTTGTGTACCAAATTTGGTCTCATTTGGAGCATTGGAATTTCCTCTGATAAGACTATGTCCAAAAATGTTGAAAATTCTGAAAATTCGTTGAATCCAAAATGTCATTCAAGTGCACTTTTGCCTTACTGTTTCACCCTGTTTTTATTCTTTTTTTTCATTTTTTTTTTTGCACTTTATGGAATGATGCAATTTTTGGTTAAAAAAGGCTTCTGTTTTTCTTATAAATAACATTAAAAAACCGCTGAAAGTTTGGGTCTCCGTTAACCGCCTCTCCCTGGATTGTTGTTGCAATGTTATTGAAGATTGATCTTCCTCTAACAAAAGCAGCCTGGTCCTCCTTGACCAGGGTAGGAAGAACAATGCTCAGTCTACGTGCTAAGGTCCTGGCTAGGAGCTTATAGGACACATTTCGCTAATCTCGTTCCGCATTTTAGTGGACAGTTTCTCGCTCGGACTGAGTTATAGATTTCTACCAAGTTGTCTCCCACTTCATCCCAGATGGTTTGATAGAATTCCACTGACAATCCGTCGTCCCCTGATACCTTCCCATGAGCCATAGTCTTGGGAGTTTGTCCCGCGTCTTCTTTCGTGATCAACCCATCTCGCTGTAGTCGGGCTGTGTTCGTCAGACGTTCAGTGGTGTTGTTCCAGTGGTCGGTGTAGTGGAAGAGATTTTGGCATATGTCCTTACCTCGTAGGTGTGAGGTGATGATATCTCTATAGTAGAGTGTTATATACTCGCTCAGTAGTACTGGGTCCTTAGCACGTGGTGCCCGAGGATCAAAGGGGTGGATTAGTTCACCGATTGACTGTGCAGACTATTTCGGGAAGAGTTTCTGGAAGGATTCCTTGCTCATCCGATCATAAACAGCTATCCTTCTGATCCTTAGGCATTCCGACCAGACTTCCGATTTCTGCTGCTGTAACGTGTCCCACTCTATTACTAATCTGGTTCGTTCCCTTCCTTAGGCTGCTCGTGAGATCGGGTGATCGTTCATCTTTCTTTCCACTTTATCTATCTTCTTCCTTAATACAGTCTCCTCACGGTTCCTTTTCCACGCTAGTATCCTTAAGAAGACATTAAGGAGGTTTGAGAAGATAGTTAGTTGCTCCTACTTGCCACCATTCGTCTAAGGATTGATAAAGACGTTTCGCACTATCCCATTCCGACCAGAATTTCTTCATTCAGACTACCAATCCCTGATCTTCTAGGTTCTGAATGTTAAATCTGAAGTAACCCTTGCCACGTTCTGGCGGTGATGTGTGCATTTTCAGAAGGCCCAGTTTATATGGTCTGATATAACATAAGTGATTTCTCTGACCGATTTCGTTTGCTCCCATAGGTTATCAGATATAAGTGTTCAGTCTGCGGCTTATAATCCCTACTCCTTCTCTGTAGTTCGAGAACCATATGTGTCCCTCTTCATGCGGCTAAGAGAGACGGTAGAGATCAATTAGAGAGTAATTCCCTACCAGATTGAGGAGATTGATAACATCTGTCGGATTTTGACTACCTATTTTGGTCACAGTCGAATCCAAGAAGAAGTTCCAGTCTTTGGTCACTATCAGATTAGTACAGTCAGGTCGTCGAAAAAATTCGCTCTCTCTCGCCTGTCCGTGGGAGCATAAATTGAAACAATCAACCATTCCGTTTCTTCAAACCACTGCTTAACCCAGACCCAACGACCCCAAAGATCTGCAAAATAATCTATGATTTCAAATCCTGCATCCCGGTGCAGAACAATGGTCACCCCCCCTTTGGACCCCTGGGCCGGAGACCGAATTTGGGCCGCATCCCACCATTGTCCAATCTCTCTAATACGTTCCTCATTTAACTTAGATTTCTGTAGGCATGCTACTTGTATGCGGTTGTCGTGGAGCCAGGATTTGAGTCTGGCTTTTTTAAACCTACCTGATGAGTCTCCCTGTCCTCTGAGGTTCCAGGTGGTGAGTCAGAGTTTACCCATTTCGGCTTGGTCTCCCGTTGCCCTGTTGAATAGGAGCGGAGGAGCTCGTGCTTGCTGGTTGGAGTTCCCAAGGCATGGTGAGGAACTCTCTGATAAACTTCGAGTTCAGTCGTTTGTCTCTAGCCAGCTTGCCATCCAGGTCCACCAAAACTTCAGGCCCTTGGTTGGGGAGCTCAAAATTATGCTTATGCCCAGGAACCGGGCAGGCAAAATTGGGCATGCACACAGCTTGCCCGGGCATGAGCATAGTTTGAGCATCCCGGCAGTTGGGTATAACTGCAAATTGGTGGTACCAACCTTGGCCCACCTCCGTCCTGGGCATGCAAATAATTGCGCACACCGTTTCCCAGGTAGAGATGCAAGTTGGGTAACGGGACTGGGTATAGCGGGTATTCCCATCTTTAGATAGGGTACAGAATCTACAGATGCAATTTTCCCTTTTGCCCTCCCTCTCCAAAGGTTTCTTCGGGCAATGGTCGTAGTCAGCAAAGGGAACCAACACAAGTCAAACAAATCATGAATCTCCTTTCCCTATCGGATCTGGAGCCTCATGTCATACTCATCAGTCCTGGTGAAATGAGAAGCGATGTCGAATATGGAAAGGTCGAAGTGCTTCAACCCCAGATCTCTCTCGAAAGAGAGAGAGAGGGATCAACTCTCTTGTAGAGATTCCGTTGAGCGACTCTAAGGTCTCCTTCCTCAATCAATGGACCAACTGTAATCGTCATGAGAACAGTCCCGTCAAGGAATCTCAGGCTGTATTCTCTCTGAAACCAATCTCCTTCATCGTTCCAATCATGTTGACTATTGCCTCCCAACTGAACCATCATAGAATCAGATAGGAAGAGGGGGTTGAGGACAACTCTCAGATATAGTTGTCAGGATGCTTGACACGAAAGGGGTCCTCTTTCCCATCAAATCTCGCTCCTCATTTGTTATCTTCAGAAAAGTGTGCACCCTTCCCTGTAAGTTGTGAGTCCTGTTCACTCTGTGAATGCGGATATAGGGTTGAATGTCAAGACTGTCGGAGTTAACGTACTTGCAGATAAGTACCTGAACAATCGTCTCCCCTGTCCTGTAAGTTGTGAGTTTTTTTTTTCAAACATTTTATTGCACAAGTACAAAATGCAAAGGAATTCAGACTCTGCATCTGGTCCCAAAATTGTGCTCTATTCGGTTGTCAAAGTTTTTTTTTTTTTTTTTTTTTTT
>BFEA01000207.1:2257004-2268604 GCA_003427395.1 Chara braunii | reverse complement strand
AAAAATGCCAACTTTTTGTCTTCTTCTGCTCGGCCTCCAGTACCCGACACTTCTACCACTACTTGAGTGGTACCGGCCTACCTGCTACTTGAGTGTTTTTCCCCTCTGCTCTAAGTGTCGCGGGCCTAACCCCGCTACTCGAGTGTTTTCCCCGCTGCAACCCTCAAAGTCACGGCCACAGGTAAGTACCGGCCCTGCGGGGCCTTTCAACCAACAAGTACCCTTGCGGGTCACACACACACTCAGCCGACAAGCACTCAGATAGGCATGCAAACCAGCAGGCACGCACACAGACACAGACATGGAAATCACAGCAGAATGCGGGAATCTCAGCAAGGCATTCATCCCAGCGGCAAATCCCAGAAATCAGCAGTGTTCTCAGTCTGTGTTTTTGGCGGGTCATTACAAATGTAACAACTCATGACTGAGGAATTCAACCGCTACACAATTCAAATCGACGAACACACGCGCTCTATGTAACCAAGTCCCACATTGATGCCTAATCCAGCAGCTCAGATACGATTCAGCCGACAGTGAGACACCTCTCCACCATCTAGGCAGGCAGCTGAGTCCTAAGGCGCGTACACAACCACTCCCCTTAACCCCTAAGCCCTGCCCACCCCTGTGTCCTGGACAGTACACCTCCTTCCACTCAAAGGTTCTGGAAACTGACTCCCTCTTTTCTTTAAATGCTGGCTCTTCTGTGCCTTCTATGCTGAGTTTATATCCGCCACACTGTTCTGTGATCGCGCTGCTTCTAACGAGGTGAGGTCTGTTATACTGTCTCTCCCTTGCTGTTCTTCCTGCAGCTTCCATAGCAGTCTCAGAGGAGCGCCTTCTACGGTGCCGAGTTTACCAGTTCCGAGCCGGTCTTTGATGAATTTGTCTATGATTGTGCGCTTTTTTGTGGGGTCTTCTTTGATGTTCTTGGTTGCCTGGTGCCAGTCCGCCTGGTACTCCGTCCGTAGGAGTTGTAGTAAGTGCTCCCAGGTCTCCCGGGTTGGTGTATTTCGGCTGGCTATCATTTGTGTGCATCGTGTCTTCCATATGATCCACAACATAAAGGGGCGAAGTCTTCAGAAGAGGGTTAAATGCCAGGCTTCTCGGAAACGTGGCTGTGCCAGACCCGTTAAGTGTCAGCAGGTTATCTGGCAGTGGTGTGTCGACAATTGCAGACCAGAACGCCCACGATCTGCTCCAAAGCCTTTGTGCGTTTGGGCAGTGTATCGGACAGTGCGGCATATCCTCGAGGGTTCCGACATCGCAAACTGCACAACTATCGTCGAAGTCCCTTCTGGCCATTTCTGACCTTCTCTTGCTTAGCCATTCGTTGACCGGCAAGGCCTGATAGTAGATGAGCCATTGCATGCTTCTTATTCGGGTGTTTCTAATGGCGAGGGGGACCTGCCAGTCAATCTTCTCCGTATTGCCCAGGCAGCTTGGGATGTGTTTCTCCCACCGCTGAGACAATATGAGCTCTGTGTGTACTGGTCTTCGTCTGAGTTTACAGCCGAGGCTGGTCGAGTAGTCTAGAATGTTGGTACATTTCTGTGTCCCCGTTGGTGTGGATCTTGTTTTCCATGCCCACTCGGCCGGGTCAAACTCCAGATCTTGCAGTGGGGTTCCTGGCTGGTATATTCTGTAGTCATCATCCTCGACCACTCTAATTTTCCTGAGGAGGGTCAGTTTGGCTGTGACTCAGGCTCGCACTGTTTTGGAAACCCTGCTGACATTGCTTCCTGGCTGTTCGATGTCGTGGATGGTCCACAGCCCCCAGTCCCCTACCGGTCCTGCTGACTTCACATATGACAATGCCACTACGGGAGTATTCTCTGAGTGCCACGTGGCCCACTCCCTGGTTGTCCAGGCCGACGGAATTTGTAGAACTGCCACCCAGTCCGGTGGTATGGACTGTAACATCGCCTGCAGGTTAACATCCAGATTGTGGCAGTCCTTGAGAGATTCTCTGAGCTCTGCGGTTGTCTTCCAGCGATTGCAGTGGTGGTTCCAGATGTGTTCGAGTTGCCACACGCCTCATTCCAGCCACATAACCCATCAGGCATCCTGTGACATCAGGGTCCATGGTTTGTCGGAGGGGTCTTTCAACCACTGGTTGCAGAAGAGGGGCTGACACAGGATTTCCTCTCTGTTGGCAGGGCTCCGAACTGTAGCCGGGAAGATCTCTCGCCAGATCCTGATGAGGTACATCCATTACTCCGACCGGGTCGACGGTGCCAACTGTTGCTGCAATTCCATCTGTTGGGCACTTCTGTGGGTCGACCAGGACTCCGACATTAGCCAGAAGAGCCCGGGTGGTGGCTTCGGGCAGCTGTCTGATTCTGCGCAAGGCCAGCGTCATCCAGGGCAGTCGTTGCTGTATCAACAACTTGACAAGCCACTGCGTTTGAAGGGCTTTGATTTGGGTGGCCGAGTTGAGGATTCCCAATCCGCCTTTACCCTGTGGTTGGACTAGGTGCGACCAAGTCACCTTGGGTATGAAGTGCTGTGCAGCGGGGTTTCCCGTCCATTTTCAATTTGAAAAGTGAAATCTCCTTGGAGGCCCTAACGGCCCGTGGGTGCTTTGGGTCTATCATCCCTCGAGAGAGAACTGCCTGTTGTGTCGTGGAAAGCAATGTTGTTTATCTGGATATGCCTGATGTGGCTTGAGAATTAGTGCTTCTCTTCTGAAAATGTCTGCAGTGCCCGGCGATATACTGCTGTTTCAGAAGAGGGACTGCCACAGCCGGAAAATTACTGCTGTACCCAGAAAACGGCTGCTGCGGCCTGAGAGTTGCTGCTCTAAGGAAGATCTGCAGTGACCAAATTCTTACCTCTTACTCTCAAAACAGCATACTTCGATCGTATTCCTGATCCGTCACTCTCCGAACAATCTGTTGCGTAACCAGATTCCTGATCTGTCGCTCTCTGAAGACTCCACTGTGACCAAATTCCAAATTTGTCGCTCACAAAACAGTTTTGTTCAACCATTCTCAGACTAGTCTGCTGTGACCGGAGAGCTTTCTGCCGTTCTCAGACTGGCCTGCTGTGACTACCGTCTTCCCCCGAACATAACGCATATGCGTTGTAAACGAATCCAACAACACGTAGGTTGCTTTCTATTCGAATACAACACAGTGTGTGTTCGATTCGAGCAGCCCTGATATTCGAATACAACGCACATGCATTCTATCCGAATGATGGATTTTTTTTGAAAACTCGAATACAACACATGTGGAAAACTCGAATACAATACATGCGTTATGTTCGACGGAAGACGGTAGGGAACTTTCCGCTGTCCTCAGAATAGTCTGCTGTGACCAGGGACCTTTCTCATGTTCTCAGACTGGTCTGAAGTGACCAGGGAAGTTTCTGCTGTTCTTAGGCTGGTCTGCTGAGACCGAGGACCGTTCTGTTGTTCTCAAACTGGTTTGCTGCGGGCCTGCGGCCAGATTCCAATCTGCTGCTTCAGCATAGGCAAACGCGGCCTGAATCTTTATCTGTTGTTCTCGATACGGGGAGGTCGAGCGCCAGCAACTGTCCCTTGGCAACCTGCAGGCAAAGATGGCTTACTGAATGCTGAGAACCAGGGGGGAGCTGCGCCCGTTGTCATGGACAGGTGGCAGCGCCACCTAAACATTGACGTGCAGCTGCTCTGGCCTATGAAGGAGAGACTGGCAAAACTCTGCTTGCTGCAATGGCAGATCGCACACGGACGCTTGCACACTAATAACCTGCTTCAGCATAGGCAAATGTGGCCTGAATCTTAATCTGTTGTTTTCGATATAACCAACTGTGGCAAGATCTGATGATCTGTTGTTCTCGATATGACCTGCAGGCTGGAGATGCAATTCGCGATCGGCTTGTTGTACCCTGGGAAACAAATGCTCTATCGAAATCAGAATGTGGTGGACTGGGATTCAAAGGCTGTAGTCTGAGTAATTTGTTGGGCTTGAACTTTGAAGGTTTTAACTTTTTTTTTTTTTTTTTTGACCACCAGCATGTGACTGCTAGGAGTGTTGATACGAGCATCCACTCCTAGCTGTCCCGCCAAAGACTTCAATCTATTGGAGGGGAGTGACACCGGCTAGAAAACGGGCCCATCATCCCTTGGAATACATCACAGTTGTAAAACCAGGAAGGTTAGAGAAGAAAAAACCTCATCAGTCCAAAAAGGACCACCAGATGATACTAGCCCCTCAACCATTTTTCTTCCCTTAACGACCATAGCGTGAGAAGATGATTAATTCCCTCCCAAACCAAACCAGTGAGTGCCATTGAAGGTTTAAACTCAACTACGACAGACTTGGTGTGCTCAAAGACTTTTCTACTATGCTTTGACTTCTTCTTTTTTTTCATCTTTTTTTTTTTTTTTTTTTTTTTTTTTTCTTTTTTTCTTTTGTCCTTTTGTGTTTCCACGATCGTAGGATTACTGCATCAAACGTGTCAATGGGGGAGGTGGCTTCCATCCAAAGAATGCTATTCCTAATTAGGCCGGAACGTGGAAATATAGAATGTCACTTTTTGATTTGCCCTCTCTCTCTCTCTCTCTCTCTCTCTCTCTCTCTCTCTTTTTTTTTTTTTTTCTCTCTTTTTTTTTTTTTTTTTTTTTTTTTTTTGTGTGTGTGCGCTCTTATCTATTCATGGGGAGCAGCACGGGCTGGGAACCGGGCCCAGGGTCCCTTACAAATGTACATCATTTGGAACATGAAAACAGCAGGGCATGACCACTATGCTGGAAACCGGGTCCAGCGTCCCATATCAGCTTTTCCTCCCTTGCCTAAAACCATGGCCTGGCCGGTTTTCGGAAGGAGAGCCACCAGGGGGCACCGGTGGAGTCTTCTTCCGTCCCCTTGCCCTGCCAGCCTCATGCTACCTCATGCTGTCCTCGCCCGATTGTGTGTTGGAAGACGGGCCCGGCGTCCCTATGGAAGGCGTCGCATGCTGAGAAGCGGGCTCAGTTAGAAGGCGCTTCCACAAGTGATAACGGGTGGGGGGGGAAAGTGTCTGGGAACTCTATCGCCGGTCTCAGGGGGATGCAAGGATCTATCGCAGTCCTGTCCCGAGAGGAGAGCTTGTAGTCTCTGGGCATTTCTCCCCTTGCCTCCCTTCCCTCTCCATGGGGATTATACCTGTCCGCAATCCATCCCCTCCTTCCTCCCAACCATTCTTCGCAGAAGTGTGTGATGATTTTAGCAATGTCCTTCCTGGTATGCACAAAGCTCATTTGCTGTCTGGCTGTCTGCCACTGGTTTGTAATCTTTGCTTGTACTAGTTGCCTAACCACCTCTGTTACCTCCCCCTCCTCCATCCGTGCCTCCTCAATTTCCAGGATGCATCTTCTCCACCATATTACCCACAAAATAGTTCGCCTGCTGTGGTGGACCCACCGGGTGAGGTGCTCCGCCTGGGATAGAGATGGAGATGGAGGATGAGGGTGGAGCAAGATGGCACAGCGCAGCTCCCACGCGGACTCCAACGCACGTACTCCAAACTGTGCGAATGTAGAATGATGCAAAACACAGATTCTGGCTGGGTATACCCTAGCGGACTGACTGGACTGGACTGGACTGGCTGGTACCGACAGAGGTACTGGCCTGGACTGGACTACCCCGAATACAACACAGGCCTGTGAGAACAGGCCAAGGGGCTGGTCTCACAGGCCAACTAGAGGTCCGCTACACGATCCTCGACCTGTGATGGATCGCCTAGATACAAGCACGCTTACGCTAAGAAGCGGAACTCTACCAAAGAAAAAGAAAACCAGAGTAGTCTAGGATGTGGAGCAAGCTCCATGCTGAGTCCAGGCGATGCAACCTAGGAAAGAAAGTGTCACAAAAAACAGCAATGTCACAACTAACAGCCTAAGTGAAAGTATAAGCAACTAACTAGTATACATGTCCTAGGAGAGCAGAAAGTAATGACAACTAAATCCTAGTAGCCTCAATTTGGAAACAACTGACTAGTGTATAAGTCCTAAGAACAACAAAAGCAGAAACAACTAAATCCTAGAAATGTTAGAGGCGGTAGCCTCAGTCTGAGAGCAACAAAGCAACAACAAGACAACCATATGTCACAGGAGAAGTGTGTCGCAAACCACAGGGTGGGATGGTCTCTGAGGGTGGTGAATGCAGCCTAGGGGTCGATAAACTCCTAAGGGCATCCACACATAATTACAGGGAGACACATGTCATCAAGCTCAATGAGGGTAGGGAACTGGGAGCGAACAGAGCCAATGACCCTAACAGATAGACCATTAGAGCGGGTAATGCTCGACTAAAGGGTTGACCGCTATGGAGGGTCGACCATGCAAGGGAATAAGGGAGCCTGGTATACTAGGCGCACCTAGATGAAGCATGCAAGGCTGCCTAACTAGGGCGTGAGGGCCGATAGAGGGTAGAAAAAGTGATGGGTAAGGGAATCATGCAAATGACTCCTAAGGTGGGGAAAGTCGGAGTAGGATCCGTAAGCTGGGAAGCCAGGGCAATGCTACAGTCCCGATGCCTATGCGTATACCAAGGGAGAGCCCAACTCAGAGGAACCCGACGAAGGGAGACCATCATGCGACACAACCAAGGTACTGTACAGGGTAAGGTGGTAAGAGAGTGACGACGTCTGAAGTAGGCAGAGCTGATTGTGATGAAGGCCGTGAAGCTGTCGATGACGTCCATGATGAGAAGTCTGGAATGCCGTCGAGGAAGAGCCACAACGTCGACGAGCTGAAGTGGCAAGACTGGAGTGGGTGGAGTACTGAGAAGTCAAAGACGTGGGAAGATAAGTCAAAGTCAATTGTCGTATCGAGCAGGACGACGACGAGTGCGCTGTGGACGCTCAGAGGCATCCGGCTGCTGCTAAAGGTCTGCCTCAGATGGAGCAGGCTCGACTTCAGCGGTCTCCTCAGTCGAGGGAGAAGGAGGAGGGTCAGTGGGCTGAGGAGGAGCAGTCAACCCAGCACGACGAGCACGGTCCTAGGTACGCACCAACATGCGAGCGTGCTACACGTGCTCGAGGGGCTCCCAAGTAGCCTCCTCATCAGGGTAACCCTTCCAACGTACGAGATACTCGACGTGAGGAGGGTTGTTGTCGGTGACTCGGCGACCAATGATGTCTGAAACGAGGAACTCCTCGTGGCCGTCCGCCATGATGGGCGGAGGGCGCTCGTATGGTCGTCCAACGAAACGCTCAGATGGTCTGACCATCAGTCTGGGGATGGTAAGACGAGGAAAAAAGGAGCTGGGTGTCATACACCTCGTGGAGTCGTCGCTAGAATTGGCTGGTACAGCGCGGGTCACAGTCAGATATGATGCTCAAAGGTAAGCCGTGGTCACGCATGACTCGGTCAAACACGATGTCGGCGACCTCACATGCACTGATGGCATAGCGGCACGGAACAAAGCGTGCACGCTTCGTGAAGCGGTCGACGACGACCAGAATAGCATCATGACCGCGGGGGGTCGGAGGACGAAGAGGACCGATAAAGTCCATCGAGATGGACTGCCAACGACCCTCAGGGATAGAAAGGGGCTGGAGCAAACCATAAGGCAGGTGGTTCGCACTGTTCACGTAGGAATACCTAGCGTATCCCTGAATGGAATTACTATAGTAACTAGCGAGGCCTAGGAAACTGCGAAGCTGCTTGGCGGATGTGGGGACGGGTCACTCCGCAGTAGAAGTGATCTTCACGTTGTCCATGTGGAGACCCTAGTCAGATACGTAATGTCCTAGGAAGTCCACTTTGTGATGGGCAAAGCGGCACTTGCTCAGCTTGGCGTAGAAGCCATGTCTTCGCAAGCGGTCAAGGACATCGCAGAGGTGTCTAAGATGCTCCTCAAGGGTACGACTGTAGATCAGGATATCGTCGAGGTAGACGAGAACGTACTGCTCCAGGATGTCCCTGAAGATGTCGTTCATCGCCCTCTTGAAGGTAGCGGGTGCGTTGGTGAGGCCGAATGGCATCACCGCAAACTCATAGTGGCCGAAGTGCGATCGGAACGCTGTCTTCAGGTGGTCCGCTGCAGCGACGTGGATCTGATGGTAACCGCTACGAAGATCAATCTTCGTAAAGAAGCAGTTGCCGGCTAGGCGGTCGAACAGCTCATCGGGACGAGGCATGGGGTAGTTGTTCTTAACCGTGTAGCGGTTAAGGCCGCGATAATCGATGCAGCGACGGAGAGTTTCATCTGCTTTGCGGGCAAGGAGGACGGGTGCACCCCACGGGGAGTTGTTGGGTGTAATGAAACCCAGTCTCATGAGCTCCTCAAGCTGACGCTTGAGTTCAGTGGCCTCGGGGATCGAGAGTATGTAGGGTGCCTGGTGGTGAATACGATAATTAGGCACAAGCTGGATGAAATGCTCGACGTCGTGCATCGGTGGGATGCCGACGTACGAGAACGGCGATGGAAAAATGTCGTGGTACTCTCGAATGAGGTCGCGAACTGTGGGCTCCAGGTTGGCCGTATAGCGTGCGAGTTCCTCAGCGTCAGCGTCAGCGCGTGACCGGGGGGTGGACTCGACGAACGGCGGAGGGAGGGAAGTCGAGATGGGAGCCATGGAGATAGGAGGATCTGGCTCCGGAGAGATGCGCTCGGCGTCGAGACAGGGTGGATCATAGTGGAAGGGATCTGTAACGTTCACCGTAAAGAAGGTGACGTCGTTCTGTCGGATGAAGTAAGCGACAGTGATAGTAGGAGATGGTGCGGGCACGGAAGGCTCCGGGGAAGGAGGATCGAGGCGTGGTGTTGCGGTGGTACCTATGAAAGGTACACGATACGTCTGTCCACACTTTGTTTTGAGAACGAGAATGTTGGTCGCCCAATCGGCCTCAGTGCTGCGGAACCGACGAGACCACAGAGTACCGAGAATGAAATTGCACCCCGTCTCCATCACATCGAAATGTGCAGAGGAGCGGTGGCGACGAGACGCCGGGGGACGATCAGTCGATTTGAGAGTGAGGAAGAAAGGGAGGTCGGCGACCGTCTGAACGAAGAAGCGCTGGGTCTTGTCATCTCCTAGGGTGACGGAGATACGAGTCGGAGACCCTGTCATGGGTAAGTGGGCTTCTTTCACCACATGTGGGTGAATGAAGTCGCCCTGAGAACCGAAATCCCACAACGCTGAGTACACCCTCGTGGAGGTCCCGAGTCGTACTGGAATGATCGGGAGGGTGCGATCAGGGTCAGAGAGGATGGCGAGAAGGCGACGCAGTGCAGCAACATGGTGGGTGAGTCGCTCCTGACGAGCCTGGAGCATGCTCAAGTCCAGAAGGGAGTACACAACGTCCTCGCGAGTCGCAAGCTGCTCGTTGCAACGGGTTGAGCGAATGGCTCGACATGTCGGTAGTCGTAGAGATGTAGGAGGGGAGACGGTGGTCTGCGGAGGTGCAGATGATACTGCGACAGAGGGCTGAGTACACTCTATCGGGTCCTGGGATACCTCAACTCCAGTAGCGAGAGGGGCAAACCGCGATGGACATGTCGACTACAAAGGAAAGCGCAGGTGTACACTTCACCGCGGCTAGGAGGCGCCGCGGGGATGCGAGGCGCCGGGGGGGTACTGAGCATGCCACTGGCGAGAGAGCTCAGCGTAGTGGCGGTCGAGTGCGACGGTGTAAGGGCACCGTGAGGAGGTATGACCGTCCTGGCGGCAGCGCAAACACCCACGTCGACCCAAAATGGCCGCTATCGGAGTGCGCGGTGTCCCGGCCCTCCTTCGTGTGCCAGATTTCTGCTCAGTACCAGTACCGTTCCGACCTTTGCTGTTTGTTAGGCGTGTCCCGAACCCCTACAAGCCTGGTATATGAGCCGTACCTCGACGGGGATAAGTCCTGTTGGCGTTTGCCTCGGCAAAAGGGTGCGCCACTGGACTTTCCATTGGTCCACGCAGGCTCGGCGCCCTGCTGTACAGCAGAGCACTACCGGCCTGTGGTCGTGGTAGCCGCCGGGTTCACCCAGGGACGCGAAGGTAGAGGGACCGACGCAGTCTTTTCTACTGCGCGCCGAGTGCCCCTCTGCCAGGTTATGGGTTAGGTGCATGAAACAGGTCGCTGTCAGGGAAGGGAAAAGGCTGAGCGAAAATAACGACAGGAAGTAAAATTGTAAAAATGAAAAGAAGGCTAAGCGACACCGCGCACGGATCTAGACCCTCGCTTTAGTTTGGGACGATCAAGTGATCTCGGACCGCAGAGGTGTTATGATTTTCTTTCCTTCCTTATTCTGTTATTGATTAATTTTTTTATTATTATTTTTATTACAATTGTTACCAATCCTCTTATTCAGATTTTCCTTCCTTCACATCGCAGGAAGGCCAACGGTTCGAATTTCGAGCGTGGCTGTGGTCTGAGGCCTAGACTGGCCTGACCTCTCACTTTGTGCCGATGGTTGAGAGGTTCGATCGGGTGCCGCGTGGTAGGACCCCAAAAGAGGGGCAGCCCGCGGCCGCATTGGTAGGAAGCTTATCACCCCAGAAGAGGGTCATAAGCCCCCTCCTTGCCATCGGACACGGGTACCTGATAGAGATGGGCTGATGACTCATTTTAGACAGAGAAGAGCATCGGTCGGAATCCCGTTATAAGACCATAGCACTAAGTTCTGCGGTCTTTTCACGCAAAGGCTGGACCTACAGCCGTTGGCGTACTGTTTTTTTTTTTCTTTTCTTTTCTTGTTTGTTTTAATCCTTTTTCTTTAATGGTTTTTTTTTTTTTTTTTTCCTTATTTTTATGCAATTACAAAATCTAAAAAGGGGAGTGATTCTGAGAAGTTTTGTTTGGATCCCTCGTTCAGAGCACGAGGATCGAGGTAAGCGGAGACCCTATAAGAGGTAAAGGGGGGCAAGGCATCAATCACCTGGGTCTGAGCGACCTCGCGATGCTATGTTAGCGGGTTGAGGGCTAGGCGACTTTTGCGAGCGTGCGAGAGACCGTCTATGTGCGCTTGCTTGGGCGCTGAGCAGTTAGTTTTTACTATTTTGGGGCAGTGGCCTGGGCTGGTGCAAGGTCTGTCGAGTGAAGTCTGGCTATGGCTCTGCATGGCTATAGACCAGACCCCTGGTACCTCCAATCTCGCTGGAAGCCTATGTCTAGGGAAGGGCCCTGGATCACTGCGATGCTCGACTACAACGGGGGAGATGAAATAAAACTGAAAATCAACGTAGAGGGGGAGAAGGAGGGAGAAATGAGAACTAATTCTAAGCTGCAGGATGCAATCACGGAGGCAAGGGATCGCGCGGAAAGGCGCTGCAGGAGGGACGGAGTTACCGCGAGGATGCGAGTGACAGTGGCGTATCATGAGGCAGAGACTTCCACCGACACGATTGGACAGGGACTCAGGAGGAGAGAGCGAAATGAGTGGGGGGGGAGACCGGGAAACCGATCTCCAGTTCTGGAACAGACCGGACCAGGTTCACAGGAACCATCCTCAGGAGCGACAAGCTGAGGACGGCCCGGAGGCCAGCCCGCGGCAGCGGAGTCCCAGAGGGCGTGTGTGGCATACTGCGTAGCCACACGGGCCCTGCAGGGCCCGTCCCGGACATTCAGCCTAAAAGCCTAAAACTTAGGGCTTACAGGCCCCGTTCGTTTCAGCCTGAAAGCTGAAAAACGAGGGCCTGCA
>BFEA01000207.1:2227597-2253279 GCA_003427395.1 Chara braunii | reverse complement strand
GAGGCGACTCCACCTTCTACTCCGCCAGATTCGGCCGCCTTGCTAGCGGCCTCCTGCACATCTGGGGAGAATGCGAATGTCGCAAGTCCTCGGTACACTTACGAGGACTATGCTGTCCACTTGGTTCCACTGCTGGACCAACCGCTCCACGTGCAACAGTCCACCGCATGCACGGTTTCATCACCATCGACAACCGATTCGGCAGCTTCGCCGCAATCTATCGCCGGGGATTCGACGTCATGGTCAAGACTTGAAGAGCTCGACCCATTGACGTTCACGGACTTCCAGTGGATGCCCGTTCCCTCGACCGGACGATTGTCGAAACCGCAGTGCAACGTGCTTATGGCACAATTGCGGGACTACTTGCACACTGTAGTACCAGCTCCGTTGATGGACGTCGGAGCAGAGGTTGTCGACCTTCTCGCGTACATCGCGAAGATCGACCTCGAGTTCAAGACGCAACGGTACGACGACATCGACGCACCATTGCTATACGTACGCATTCAGATCGGAGAGGCGACCTGCAGTGCCTTGATCGATTGCGGAGCAACTCGCAACTACATCAGCCAGGACTTCATGGTACGCGCCGGCCTTCGCCCACGTGTCCGGAGGAAGTCCCAGCCTACGCAAGTCACGTTGGCAGACGGTCATACGCACAAGTCTATCGACCGGTGCATTGACGCCGTCCCCGTGTACTTTGCCCCTCACGCAAGTGAGGCGGTGTCCTTTGATATTCTGGACACCAAATTTGATATGATCTTGGGCATGTTATGGCTGCGAAGCGAGGATCACCCGGTGAACTTCTTCAAACGCACCGTTCACATTCGTGATCGGAACGGAGTATTAGTTCCATGCACGGTGCCCCTTCCTCATCCTTCGATCAGCTGCCACGTGGTATCCGCCGCAAGCATGCGAGCTTTCATCATTAGAGACGACATCGAGGAGATGGGGGTGTGTTTTCTCCACGCCCTCCCGCCCCATGACGCTTCATCGACGGACTCACCTTCGGATCCACGCATCACCGAGCTTCTCGACGCCTATAGCGACGTGTTCGAAGGCCCGCACGGAGTAGTACCAGATCGACCCATCCGCCACGAGGTCATCCTCGAGGACGGGGCCGTACCTCCGCGCAGTTGTATCTACCGAATGAGCGAGGAAGCGTTAAGTGTGCTTCGGGCACAACTCGACGACCTTCTGGAGAAAAGGCTGGATTCGGCCTAGCTCATCGCCATACGGTGCTCCTATTCTCTTCGTCCGGAAGAAGAATAAGGACCTGCGGTTGTGCATCGATTATCGCAAGCTCAACGCACAGACGATTAGGAACGCCGACCCTCTCCCACGCATCGATGATCTTCTCGAGCGATTGGGCGGCGCCCAGTTTTTCTCTAAGCTGGATCTCAAGTCAGGGTACCACCAACTCGAGATTCGCAAGGAGGATCGCTACAAGACCAAGTTCAAGACACGGTATGGGCATTTCGAATGGCTGGTTATGCCATTTGGCCTTACGGATGCCCCGGCCACTTCCCAAGCGGCTATGACAACGGAGTTCCAACACATGCTGGATCGACACGTACTTATCTACCTCGACGACATCCTAGTGTACAACCAGAGTTTGGAGGAGCATGTGGAACACCTGCGCACCGTTTTGGAGCGGCTACGACAGGCCAAGTACAAGGCCAACCGCGGCAAGTGTGAATTCGCGCGGCAGGAGCTGGAGTACTTGGGCCATTATGTGACGCCGCAAGGCATCCGTCCGCTCGCGGACAAGATCGAGGCCCCACGAGTATGGCCCGAGCCCACCAACACCACGGACGTTCGTTCATTCATGGGATTGGCGGGCTACTATCAGCGATTCATCACCGGATACTCCAGGATTGCTGCACCTATGACGAGGTTGCAGTCGCCAAAGGTGCCATTCGTATTCGATGACGACGCACGCCGGTCATTCCAAGCACTTAAGACGGCCATGCTCATGGCACCCGTCCTCAACATCTATGACCCCACCTTGCCGATGAGAGTGAATACGGATGCTTCCGGCTATGGCATTGGGGCAGTCTTGGAACAGCACGACGGCGACGACTGGCACCCTGTGGAGTATTTCATCCACAAAGTGCCTCCCATCAACTCGCTTGATGATGCAAGGAAGAAGGAGCTACTCGCGTTCGTCATGGCTCTCAAGCGATGGCGGCACTTCCTCCTTGGGCGTCGTAGGTTCGCATGGGTTACGGACAACAATCCATTGACCTACTACAAGACGCAGGATAAGGTGAGCAGCACGATCGGACGATGGATGTACTTCATCGACCAGTTTGACTTCACACCGAAACATCTACCCGGCCTCTCAAATCGCGTAGCAGATGCACTCTCGCGAAGACCAGATCTTTGCGCTATGACACATCATGCCTTCGCATTCGACGAGGAGCTTCAGCGACACTTCATCCGGGCATATGAGTCCGATCCGGACTTCGGCACGCTCTATGCACAGCTATCTTCGGATCACCCGCCAACCAGCCATTACCGCATTGCCGACGGGTACTTGCTCCTCCACTCGATTGCACGGCTTCGACAGCGATTCCGATGGCCCGACCTCATTGCCGATGTCACTCGGTATTGCGACTCTTGTGAAGTTTGCCGACGCAGCAAGCCCCGCAACCGCAATCCCTACGGCGAGTTACACTCGATGCCTATCCCACGGGAACCCGGTCTCTCCATTGCCATGGACATCACCGGTCCGTTTCCTTGCGACCGGCTCGGGCACGACGGCATCCTCACGGTTGTGGACCGATTGAGTAAGTACGCGCGCTTTCTCCCTTGCAAGTACTACTCCACGGCTCCCGAGCTGGCTCGCCTCCTCCACACTGGTTGGATTTGTGGCCACGGTGTACCAGAAGACATTGTCAGCRACCGCGACACTCGTTTCATGTCGGCATTTTGGACTGCTCTCATGCAGGAGTCCGACACAACAATGAAACCAAGTTCGGCTCGACATCCTCAGACAGACGGGCAGACGGAGCAGGCACATCAGACCGCTTAAATGATGCTTCGTACGCTCATCCGTCCGGACCAGAAAGATTGGGTTGACCGACTCCCGGACATCGAGTTCGCCTACAACACTTCGGTGCATCCGGCGATCGACGTGACCCCATTCGAGTTGCACTACGGTGGACGGAAAGGCCGGATCTTCGCCGACCTTCTCCTCCCTCGACCAACCAACATTGACGCTGCCTGCTCTCCTTCTTCCGTCCAGAAGTACAGGGAATTGCTGACTCAAGCCCGCGCAAATATGCAAAAGGCTCAAGTCCGCATGCAACAGCAAGCCAACAGGCGTCGCGTACCATGTCCCATCCGCGCCGGTGATCTGGTTTGGGTCTCCGCGGAAGAGTTTGCACTGGAACAGGATGTTTCACGCAAACTGCTTCCCAAGTGGTTTGGACCTTGGTCGGTGACAGCAGCCGCGGGCGATGAGCCCGATGGCCCTTCATTTGTGATCAACATTCCAGAGCATCTAACGGTCCATCCGGTCTTCCACGCCTCGAAGCTGGCAACATACACGTCAGCCAAAAGCGACGGCTTTCCGGACTGACGATCGCAGGACCCTCCTTCTATGGATGGCCATCAGGAAGTTGACCGCGTCATCTCCGATCGCAAGTACGGCAGCAAGCCGCGACAGTACAAAGTCACATTCAAAGCATGCGATCGCGACGACACTCGGTGGATTTCAGGCGCAAATTTGAAAGCATCCGCACCACTGATCTACGCGCATTATGAAAAGCGCAGGTTAACTTAGGAAGCTTCACGATCAGCCCCTCCCACTGGGACTGTGGTCCCTCCCTTAGACAGACAGCTTCGCCCTCGCAGGTAAGCTCGGTTCTTCAAGGAGGGGGGGGTGTGGCATACTGCGTAGCCACACGGGCCCTRCAGGGCCCGTCCCGGACATTCAGCCTAAAAGCCTAAAACTTAGGGCTTACAGGCCCCGTTCRTTTCAGCCTGAAAGCTGAAAAACGAGGGCCTGCAAACCCTACCCCGTTTCAGCCTATTTCTGGGTCTTTTCAGACCCAGAGTTTTCAGCCTGAAACGGAGGGCCATTTTCAGGCCCTCATTGTTTCGACCTGCCCCTAAGACTCAGGCATGTAAATAGGGATGCGGAACAGGCCAATAATAGCCTGTTCCTCACGAGTTTGATCAGGAGCTGCAGCTGCAGCCCCTGCCTCCCTTCGGCAGGCTCAGGAGGCACACCCAGTAGTACATAGGAAGTTCCCATGCACTTCACGGGTAGGTAGTTCAGTAGGCACGAGGTAGTCTTCAGGATATCGGCCGCAGCACTCAGGAGGAGCGCTGCAGTAGTCTTCAGCGCTAGGAGTATTAGCGCTAGCTGTAGTCTTCGGCGCTGGGCGCCATAGCTGTAGTTGTAGTCTTCAGTGCTGGGCGCTAGTAGGTGGTAGATCGTGGAGTGGGAGAGAGACTGGCGGAGGCCAGTGATACTTACCTGTGGCGCCATCGCTCCAGCTCCATCTTCGTGGTACCTGCATCAAGGCGCCAACTTCACAGGTTAGTACTGGACACAGAGAGAGAGGGAGAGAGTTCTTCTTCTTCCTCTTCTAAGTCCACCTTCTCTTCTCACCCTCTCGCCACCTGACTTCTCAGACTACGACAGAGAGAGAAAGAGTTGTGACTTGAGACTTGACGACATTGGATACAGACTGGACATTGGGATTCAGACAGTCCGACGAGGGACTATTTGGGCCTGTACGGAGACTTGGTGTTGACGACATTCCCATCTTCCCTCCTCTTTCGTCTAACCCCTCCTTCTTCGTCTGTGTATGGTTGGGGCTGGCGCAGTCTTCTTGTGTGAAGCGCCAGACCCCCTTCACACAGGGTACTCTCTCTCCCCCCACTTGTCGATCACACACTTTTCTTTCCTTAACCTCCCGCCTTTTTGGTCCCACGCTGGTGCATACTGTAACATGCAGACCAGAACAAGAACCGACCTTTCAATACAAAGTATAAGATAGCACAGCGGAAGACTTAGATACGAATGATCCAAACAATCAATATTGCAATGCAGCTCTGAACACACATCATCACGAGTGAGATGCAGAGAGAGAGAGAGACGCAAGCGGTGGCGACCAGGAGACTATTCGTTGACGTCAACCTGACTTCCTTGCGCAGTGAACAACGGCCACTGTGGTAGCCGCTTTCGAATGAGCAGGAGGGAAAGGGTTAATGCGCGTGCTCTAGCCGGACAACTAGTGAGGCATCGTGCATTGAGGGCGCGAGTAAGGAGAGGACTGGGCCATCGAGAACTCGAGATTGGTAGAGGACGGCATGCGAGAGGCGGTTATAGAGGACTGCATGACCGAGAGGGAGAGAGAGGGTTAGGGCAGCGAGGTCCGTACTCTCGAGTGACTTGTCCTGTGAAGAGAGACGATTATGAGCGGGCGTGAGTGGTAAAAGGGGGTCACCTGCAAAAAGGGAAGAGGAAGTCGTGTGCGAAGATACGGGCACAAGACTTGATTGGCGCTGCAGTCGTGGCGGCCTGTGTGGCCGGAGAGGAGGGGGTCGATGCGAACTCGAGAGTTGCATGCATGCTCAAGAAAGGGACACGCACGGAGTACGTCAAGTTGAATGAACTCCAGGGGTTGCCGATAGGGCTACAGCTGGAGGGTGTAAAAGAGGACGTTATCGCCCCGATAGGGATCACCGTACGCTCACTGGGGATCAGATTGCATCGGCCGTCACGGAACGGGAGTACGATTAGGCATAGCCGACGCACGCGCATGGGAGACCCTTGATGTGCGCAACTTCAACTGTTGACGTCAACACAGGAGCTGGTGAAGCGAACGACTCTAGTGGTTGACGTCATCGTGTTGGACTGATTACAGGCAAGTGACGTGCACTCGTCGAGGGACTGCCTCTGGTTCAGTGACTTAACCTGCTAGTGTAAGCCCAGTCACGAGGCACTTTTGGTCATGTTTGGGGAGGAGAGGAGAAAACGCTGATAGACGTTTTTATCGTTACTATTACTGGCGCCTATTGGTCTTTGGTAAACTAAAATTCGCAGTGATTAAGAGGACGGGGTGAAGGACTGGCGTGACTACGTGCTTTCCTTTTTTTTGCAGTCCGAGCAGGATCAACTTGGTAATGTGTTAGCCTTCAGGCACCCGCGGCATGTCGCGTGATTCCTTTGTTGTTTTTTGTTGAAGTGCTCAGACCTCTACTTGAACTGCGAGCAAAGCTTTGTCTTGTGACTGTGACCTTGGATGATGATGATCATATGGACGGGAGGGCTATTTGCGAGAGACGTTGATTCTATGTAACCCCCCCCCTCGTTTGGGGAGCTCGGAGATCTTCCTATTCCAGGTCTCTGGCTCACGTTCAGCGAGAGGATTTTGGCTGGTTAGATCAGTTTGATTGTTAAATTCTCTCTCGCCCCTTATGTCCTCGGGCAAGTCTTGCTTGTTAAACCCTGAGTCAGTAGGCCGTGTGAGTACAAGTGCCATACTCATCCTGCAGGTGCACAAAATAGTGAGCTTGAAAGACATAAGATAAATCGTAAAGGCGACGAACTAATGCTTGTGAAGAAACGAAGAGTTGTGTTTTTCTTGGTCGATGGATAGCTAATAGGCTCAAGAGCAGTTTGGGGAGAGAACGGTCAAGAGTAACGCATGATGTACTCTGCCTATTAAGAAATATCTGTTGATCAGGGCTATCGTGAAAAGACACAGCCTACGCTTACAAAAGGGGCATGATTTCTGACACCTACTGGTATGAACGAGTGAGTGGTTGATGGGAAAGAGACGACGTACCCTAAAGAAGATTGCATACCGGCTCACAAAATTTCTAATTGATGGGGACTGATCTCTTGAGTGATGGGAACTTGATCGGACAAGTGAACCTCATAAGTCGTGTTTCTGTTTAATGAAGTCATAGGCGCAGAAAGTGCGATTTGTCTTATCACATGAAGCAAGTGAGGTCATGGGATACGGGGTTTTGATTCCCTTCTGCCAATATTAAGTTTCTACGAAGAGCTCATGCGTTTCTAACTTTAATTGCAAACGTTTGACAGTCTTTTGTTTCAACCCAAGTGCAGCAATGAGGTCGATGTTACTCATCTTGAGATATGAGTTCAGTAATATCCGTCCCTTGCTGCGCTCAACCCAGACGCAGACGGGTAATGTGAGTCTCGAATGACACCCCGTGAATCCGAGACAGAGCAAGGTACTCCCTATTTGCTTTTAATTAATTTTTATGTGTTTACTTATTTGTCTACCAACTTAATGCCTTGCCCTGATTCAAGCAAGCAAGTACTAATCCGARCTCCGACTTTAAATTTGACGGGAGCCCCGTGTCCTCTTATGAGGAAGTGCTCGGTATGTTGGGTTATGGGATAGAATGCAAAAAAGGGAGGTGTGATCCTATATGAAGCGAAGTTTTAATAAAAGCCAGTACAGAGTATCGCTTTTCCCATGACAGTATACCTGACCTGGCTCGAGGAGCTGACTCTGATTGCTTTCTGTGTCTCACCTAGTAGAGCCAAGCGAGCAGTTTTCCCTTTAACCAATTGATTAGTGACGAATTTCGGGCTATGCCTGATCGTGGTCCACATGGGCGCTCGATGGTCATTTGATTTGTGTCCTGCTGAAGCTTGAACCAGTACTCATTGCAAAAGGGACTATCCATCACTTCGGCCGAGCCCCAAGCCAGACGCAAATTTAACAGATCTGCGGATTATGCCTTTGTGCTTGCTACCAGTGGAAAGCCTGGTGCCGGGCACTGGCAAAATCTAGTGACCACCTTTTCATGATGCAGTAATCGGATTAGTTGGGGTCACTGTTACGCTGTCCGCAATCAGCCACATCTGAGAAAGCATAAAACAAAGGCAAGTTGAAACCTGTAACCTCAGTCGGGTCTGAAAATGGCGTGAAAATTGTTAGCAGACCTTACGGGAGTATAGCTCCTGAAAACAGTAAAACGCAGGAGYCGCGACTGCCAGCTCTGAGGCCTGGATGTCTGGCGTGGTACAAGTGCCATATGAGGAGGAGACACCTGGGCGATTAATCCTCCTCCTTCGAATCGATAAGCTTACCACAGTGATGGCCCAGTAGTCTACAGGGACTCAGACTTCAGAAGAAAAAAAAAAAGGGAGAGAAGCAAGTTGTCCACCCTGAGAGATGGCGGATAATAAGAAGGGAGAGAGCATGTAAGATGTGGATATCCTTGTGATTATGTATCGCTTGCCCGGGCAAATGAGGTAACTGGGGAGAAACGGTCAGAGACACTTRGCACGGTCTGGTACTAAGGAGGTTAAAGAATCTTTATAAATAATAACCAAACACACAGGCGAATCAGCGGACTTCGTCAGTGAATCTGCCAGCATTCAATCAATTCTCAGTCAATTCTCAAATGGCATTGCCTTTGTTCATGCTACCTAAGGATTTTCTGGCCAGAAGAAATCAGTGTTCATCTGCTACCATTTGACACAGAATTTAGTATCGGTCAGACGACGTCCGTGTCAAGGGACACGAATCGGCCTTCAACGTTCACTCTGAACCCTGAAAGCGGTCTGGCCTTTTCTGATGCGATGTTGTGAGATGGGGGGTGAGAACGTACTGAGGGTGACTTGCACTCTGCACCGTGATGTGACTGAAGGCTGGGAAGAAAGTGTGGCCCGAGACCGCCATTACTACTTAAAACTTATGATGGAACAGGCTTTAGTGCTAGTGAAGGACCACGAATTTGTTGAGTACACCTTCTACATCCATGGATCAGATGGGGAATTACACAACACCCTCTCAATCGCAGGACTAGTTGAGCAGGCGAGGAGAGTAGTTGCTGGTGATCCGTAAGAGAACTTAGTCATCAATCCCAAGAGAGACGAACATGTATCAGACAGAAACAAATTAGAGAGGACAAACTAGAAACAGAGACAGGTCACAACTGTTCACACGGTATATCATCARAACACGAGAAGCAATYGAACCAGCCAAGAAACCTGAGAAAGTCAGAGAGACTGCAGTTTTTTTTTACACYYTTGAGTACAGTTCAGACATTTCCAGTCAGTGGGTCAGTTCTGACCAACCTTAATCATATCTCATGCAAGGATGCTTTCAAGTATCMGTATGTCAGTGCAGTCGGTTTCAGACAGGGAGATCTGTCAATCTTCGCTGTTCACACCAGTTTTGCAGGCTGTACCATCCATGATCTGAGACTCTACGTGAAGAAAGGCAAAGAGACCCACGAGTGCTTYGACTCAGTTTGGGTCACCGCCACCAAGTACCTTGAAGGAAAAGAGAAAGAGCTCGACAGGGATGAAACGAGGCTGATTCGTAGCTTCGGACCCAAGCTCTACGTTGACTATCCCAAACYGTCGGTTCCTTTTCTACTCACTGATGGTTCCTGCTGGGGCGACTCGATAGATTTGGCAAAGAGGTATATATCGCCAACACAGATCRACTATCAGGCTTTGACAGAGCCTTCAGAGTTTGAGCATCTCAGACGGGGAATCTTCTCCAGACCCTACCTACCTACACTATRGGAAGAGTTCTGCTCCATGATTGACTTTCGGTTCATATATCTTGGATGAAAGTGCTCAAAGCTTGCAAGCTTCAAGTGACTCTACATACAGAGACCACAYCCTCAGAGAGTATGGAGACATGGCAAGAAGCCCAAGCGACAGACAACAAAATGAGAGATTGAGTGTGAGGTTCAAAGGGATGAGTGAGGACTCTTGACTGGTGCTGGCCATGCTCTCTTCCATATGTACTTCCTGAGACTATTATGAGTTTTCATTCTTCCCTAATTTAACCTCGTCATTGCTCGAGTCAGTCAGTCTTGCTTCTTGTATTGTTGTTTTGCTTGATGGCTATACTCTTTGATGATTCTGTCACGGTTTTCAAAATTAGTAAGCCGACAAAATTGATGCATGCATGACATACCAGTATTTCATGATTATTATTTGCATGATTCTCAACTGTTCCGAATCAAAATAAAAGATTCCTAAGACCGGGGACCGGCGAAGATCGCAGTTGAAGGGTCTCGCTCGAAGCCGGACGCACACAACAGGAAGGGATTTGCTTTAATTATTTTATTTTTATTTATTGCAAAAGCAACCAAAATCCTGCGTGACAACCTATTGGCTTTCCAGTCGCCTAAAGCGGTCCGACTGGAAAAAGTGCGACAAAAATGGCGCGGTTGCCGGGGACATGAAAAATTTTCGTATCCGGAACGTGCCTGGGTCAGCAAGCAGTTTTGAGCTTTGATCAGGCCTTGAGAACTGCTGACAATTTCAGAATTTTTCAGATCAATTTTGCAAACTTTCTTGAGTCATTATTCTCTTGAAAAACCTAATTGCTAACTGGGTTTTATCTTCCCTGTGTGAGGTACCGCGCTGGACTGGAGAAGAAGATTGATATTATTATTGGAGAGAACCAGACTTGATATCAGGTATGCCTCATGAACCTATGATGTCCCTGAAACACTGAGAAGGGAAATTAAGAATCAAGAGCTCAAAGACTTCATCAAGAATGCTAACTTCTGATGCATTGAGAGAACTCTCGAAAGTAACTATCAAAGGGATATTCCCTTATCAGTATGAGCATTGTTGGGTCTACCGTTCTGGCAATTTGGCCATTAGCGTACTGCCTACTCGCTTCTTGGAGGGATATATCTATGATATCCGTCCTTATGTCAAGAAGGGAGACTGCGACGAAGGTGAAACCTTTAACTGGCTACGGGACATTGCGATTCAATCTCTCTCTGATGAGAAAGCGGACCTAATCAAGCAAAAGAAGAGAGTGGAATGGGGTGTAATGCCAGTAACGTATGAGACTGTTCCGATCCCTCCTATACCTGACAGCTATTGTGATGGGACTAACTGGTTGTCAATTATCAACATGGTACTGACATGGGAGAAAAGAACAGGTGGTCATGAGAACTAAAGAGATTTCTGCAGAGGAAATCAGACGGAGAAGGTTGAAATTTGGCAGAGGTTCAGGCCCAAGTCAAGAGAAGGTCGAGTGTCTCCTAAAGTCACTGAATACTCTAAGAAAGAGAGAGGTGTTCCCATATGAGGCTTTCAGATATGAGATGGTCGAGAGCGGATGGGAGCAGGAACGATTATATGTACTGACATTCTATTTCACAGACCTGGATGTGTATGATGTGAGAATTTATGTCCTAAAGGAGAGAATTACTGAAGCAGTGTATGAGAGATGCTGGGGATTTGCTGAAGAGGTTGTACTGGAAGAGAAAGAGAGATTTGAGAGGGAAAATAAACACTTCACTGGATCTACTCGATTTACTGTCTCTGAGGGATTTCCAGCTCCTCCCTTTCCTGATATAAATTTGTCAAGAGAAAATTAGTTTTCGGTGGTTGAGTTTGCTCTGAAAGTGAAACGAGACCAAAAAGTCAGATGAGTCGACGCTATGTACCCTCAAGAGAGAAACCTTGGCTTAGACTGATAAGAGGTCACGGAGGGTTGAGTAAGGTTGAAACAGATAAACTATTAAATTCCCTCAATTCTATAACGAGTAGAGTCATAACTCCCTATGAGATCGTGAAAATTGAGGCCATAAAGAAACCAGGGCGAGAACAGGACAGTCTATATGTTCTTACCTTTTATTTTATTGATTTTGATGAGTATGATATTGGGATCTATGTACCAAAACAAAGATTTGAAGGGTGTAGAAAATGTGTGTGTTGGCAACGAGCGTCGAACCTTGTACATGATGAGAAGAGAAGGCTAGAGCGAGAGGGAGAGAGTTTCTCCTTTAGTACCTATGTCAGACCTTTTGTTGGGATTCCATCACCACTTGTTGAGGGACTTACATTCTCAAGACACAATTGGTCATCCATGATAGATCTTGTATGGAAGGTGAAGAGAGCCCAAGAAAAATACTCTCAGTAGCTAGGATAACTACTGTGAAGGACAGACTTTATGAGGTGACAGGGCATGATAATCCCTTTGTAATCTTGAGGCGTGAGATTTGTGGAAAATGACATATAATATTTCATATTTCTGTAGTTAAATTCCTGAACTCTGACAGTTTGGATGTGAGGGTTTATTCCTCTACCTGTCCAGAGGAGGAAGTTGACTACTTGGAATATTTAAAAGGAGCGTATGTCAGTCTTGAGTGGACAAAAGAATGGCTAGAGAAGCTAAGAAGAAAAGTAACATGGGGAGTTGGAGTAGGGGAATTTGAGAGGCTCCATGAGTTCTCAATTGCTGATGGATTTGAAGACAGGAGAGATTGGATACCTCTGCTGGAGTCTATAGATGAGATTGGCAGAGCAAGGAAAAAAGACTCTACTGTGATGATAAAATCCTTGTTTCTGAGTACCTTTGAGCACAGGTTCGAAATCCCTGATTATGTCCAACCTGAGATCTATCTTTCAAATGTTTCCTATGATGGTTAGCGATGCACAGTTTGATTGAACAGTTAACATTTGGGGTTATATTGGAAGGAAGAATAATCAAGATAGAAGGGACTCTTCGGATCTCTGACAGGAACCTTTCTACTTTGGAAGAGCTTGAGTTCTTGCAGTCTTTCTTTGATCAAATGAGAGATTCTGCTCTGAGAATTACCACTGATCAAACTGAGATAAACTATTTATTAAAGGTGGTGAAAGTGGAAAATACTGAGAGAATATCATACCGAACTTCTCGGGAACGAGTCTCTCTTGCTAGAAGGATCAACAACAGGTTGTAAGCAATGCAATTTGACTATGAAATTATAGACTTGACTCGATATTTTATGATTCGGGGTACTGTGGGATGATGAAAGAGAGTTGATTGAAGATTACATCGGAAGACTAAGAAGGATTGTTTTGCCTTTAATCACTACCTAGTCTATAATTGCATATACACTTTAGAGCAAACAAGAGAAGAGAGAAACGAGTCTGTATCCCTTGCGAGAAGAGTGAGAGATTGAAGAACAAGGAAAAGGAAGACAAGAGTGACAGAAAGAGAGAAGAAAGTATTTGGGAAAGTCTATGGCCAAGATGGTTGGTCGTTCAAGACCTAGCTCATCCGCAGGGACCAATGAAGAGGCCTTGGTTGGGGTTATACGGGAATTGGTCGAGAGAGTCGATACAATCAAAGGAGGATCAGATATCGCAAGAACAAAGAGACCAGATGAGAGAATTCCCTGTTTCAGAGGTCCTCAAGTGAATGATTTCCTGGACGAGTATGAGTTATTTGGGCTCAGCTATGGGTGGACACACAAGCAACGATTTAAGCACCTTCTATCTTACTGTGACACTGACTCGAGGTTGGTTGTTCAATAATTGATGGAAGGAGCCACTACATGGGAAGAGGTTAAAGAGAGAATGAAAAAAAAAAATTGAGAAAGAGTTCCAACTACAACCAATGATTTACTCAACATCAGAAGAGCCAAGTATGACACTTTTAATGTTTTTCTTCAGACCTTCATCCGAACAGCAAGAAGAATTCCATATTTGGACGAAGTATATTTTTGACAAATTTTACTGACACTGAAAGGCAGACAGTTCTCAATTAAGCTCAACACTATCCTCTCTGATGGGATGAAATGGTCGCAATTGTTAGAACTTTACCTACAGTTTCTCATAGAAATGGTCACTGAATCAGATCAGTACATTGGTCAAAGACTGGGAGACTGAGAATGGTATGAACAGGGGGAATAATCTGAGTGCTGAAAATATTATTCAAAGAGTGATGACTAACTATATGCCTGCAATGCCTGCAAGCCATGCTGTGGATGGCAAAGGAAAGAAACAAGTTGAAAGTGAAGAAGATGATGATGATGATGATGACTATAAAGGCTATGGTAAGAAGAGAGATTCTTCTAGATCCAGAAATAATGGAAAGAATGGTGACAGAGGAAACAGAGAAATAAGGAAGTACGATGATGGTCCTAAGAAGAGTTTTGTTTGCTATTATTGTGGTGAATGGGGTCACACTACCACCTATTGCAGACTTCTTGATGAGGATGTAAGGAGTGGGGTGACAAAAAACGATGCAATGGGTCATGTCTGTGATAGTTCATGGAACAAGTTGGACCCCAGACATCCAGGAGGTATGAGACTTCTTGCTCTTAAACATGATGAAAAGATGAAGGCGAAGAAGAAAAGAAAGGCTAATGTGAATGTTCATTTTCTGATTGATGAGTTGCCTAATGAATTAGTACAGGAAACAAGTGACCCTTATACCACGACTGAACTGTCTTCGGAATCATTAACATTGACAGAGGATGTGTCTGATGAGGCTTCTACAAGTGAGCCTCCATTGGAAGAGAATCCTACTTCTCAGAACCCTTCTGAATTAGTAGAATCTCCTTCTAATGAAATGGTTCGCTTTTTTGTCAACATGATGTCATTTGATGGAGATCTATCTCCAGAACTCGTCATGGAACCCAGTGTCGTGCTTGGTGAAGTGAGAAACCTTCAAGCACGCTTGACGCCTCAAATGATAGAGAAAAAGAAAAGAAGGAAGACAGAGGAATCCCTGATTAATATTCTTGATGACCCAGAACCAGAACTTCCCCATAGAAAGAATGAACAAGGAAGGAAGAGAAAATTTATTCTCAAGAGTGATTTGGAAGATGGGACAATGATTTCTGACGTAATTACTAAAATGCTAGAAGAGACAGAAGTGACTTTGTCCTTCAAGGAAGCAATGACTCTAGCACCCAAACTGAGAAAAGAACTGAAAAAGCTGATTGAGAAGAAAAAATTAAAAGTTAATTACTTGGGATTAATTTTTCCCAGCCAGGTGAACAGATCACTGCCAGGTTGCAAGATGAGATTCGCAACCATGGGATGTGGGCACCTGACCATTTATATTAATCAAGTGAAGATTCGAGCCTTGGTGGACTCTGGGGCAGAGATGATACTGTTTTCTCGAAGAACAATGGAGACATGTGACTTATCTATTGATAGGCCTACACAAAATGTACTGAGTAATATTGCAGGAGAACTTTTTGTGGCATAATTTATTGATAATCTGCCTATCAGAGTTGGGACCATGGTAGTGGAATTACTGGGTTTTGTAGTGCCAGAACTGGACCATGATTGTATCTTGGGCAGTCCGTTCTTGCATAGAATGGAAGCAGTCCAATTTTTCAGTCATGAAGGGTCATCCTGGATCGACTTACAAGATCCAGAGACTTCTCAGGAACAGACCTTTATGGTCTGCACAAAAAATAATTTCAAGCATCGTTTGTCAGCTAACTCAATCAGAAAAAAAGAGTCTATAGAAAGGATTAGGAGGCTAAGAGAAGAAGGCAAGCAAGAGGTAAAAAAAGAAATTTCAATGGGTATTAATCAAGTTCCAAAAATGATAAAGGCCCTTGGTAATCTGAAGGATGAAGATAGACAAATTGAAGCATTTAAGAAAGATGTAGAGACTGCTAAGGGAGGAAAGATAAAATTAAAATTTGCATTGACTCACCCTTTTTTAGGAAAATGGTCACTGGGTCAAAGAGAAAATACAAGCCCAAGGGGGTGAAGAAAAACCCGGTGGCAGTCCTAATAGAAAAGGATTATGATGAAGCATTGGAAAAAGAGAGGAAAATTATTCAAGCATTGAGAGAGTCTGCAAAATTAGGAAATAGAGTCACCAAAGAGAGGTTTGACACAATGAAGATAGACTCGGATCAGTTTATCCTGCCTAAAGAGAAAGAATATATCTTCAAAATGTGTCAGGAGTTTTCAGGTGCATTCTCCTTTAATGATAAAGAGAGAGGACGGTTGGATGTGGATATGATCAAGATGGTCAAAATTTGGACAGTTGATCATATTCCATGGAATGACAGGCCGACCAAGTATGCTCTGAAAGAAGAAGCAGAGGTCATAAAATATATTGACAAGAAGTTTGCATATAATGGTGCTGAACCTGCTGATGAACCGTATGCTAACCACTGGTTTTGCTTTTGGAAACCAGGGGGTGGATTGAGATGGATACAGAATCTTCAGAAGCTCAACTCCGTGACGGTACGTGATGCAGGTAGTCTTCCTAATGCAGATCTCCTCTCTGAATCCTTTGCTGGTCGATGCATCTATTCCTTAGTTGATTTGTATTCTGGCTATAACCAGTTTCCCATTGATCCCACTAGCCGACCAATGACTGCCATGCACATGCTAAGAGGGCTCATTCAGATGTGTGTGGTACCTCAGGGTTGGACTAATGGTGTGGCAATGGTTCAAAGGGATATGATCTAAGTCATGCAAGATATTTCTTTTAAAATAACCAGCCCCTATATTGATGACAATCCTTTAAAAGGACCCCTGGTAAGGGATGAGACTTTGGTCGCAGGCGGAGTCAGAAAGTTTGTCTAGGAACATGCTGAAGGAGTAAAGATGGTCCTAGAGAGACTTCAAAAATATAACTTAACTGCCATTGGACCAAAGTCTCTTCTCTTTCAGCCAGAAGTAATCATCTTGGGCTTCAGATGTTTCTCCAAGGGTAGGAACCCTGACACCAAAAAGATAGACAAAATCTTAAACTGGCCTTTGTCACTCAAGAGAGTGACAAATGTCAAAAACTTTTTGGGCATCTGTGGATTCTGGAGGATTTTTATTCCTCATTTTGCTACCCTTGCGGAGCCTCTGAGGGAGATGGTAAGGCAATGGACTAATTTATCATGGAATGAGAAAAGACAAGTCGCTGCATAAACTCTACAGGAGAAACTAAAAGATGGGGGTGTGGTGCTGGGAGTGTCTTTTTATGATGATGAGGAAGGAAGACCTTTCATCATTGAGGCTGATGGAGGACCAGTTGCTCTGGGTGGTGTGCTCGTTCAGAAAGATGAAAATGGGAAAGAGAGACCTCTGAGATTTGAGAGCATGACTCTTAACTCTACAGAAAGAGGTTATACCCAATTTAGAAAAGAGTTGCTGACAATCATCCATAGTCTCAGGTGCTTCAGACACTGTGTGCTAGGGAGGAGATTCATCTTGAGGACTGATGCATCTACTGTGATTGGTGTCATTAAGAAGCATCAATAAGTAGATCCAACAGTCAGCAGATAGATTGCCTTCATCTGGACTTATGATTTTAAGCTGGAAAAGATTCCTACTAAGAAGAACAGGGCAGATGGTCTAAGCCGGATTGAGTGGAGAAAAAAAGAAGAAAAAGATGTAAACGGAACGGTTGAAGAATCAACTTATGTTGATAATTTTCTGAATGAAAAAGATGATGAAGATTATGAAGTACCACGCTCCTATAAGTGAAGTCTGTGGCCTGAAGAGAGAGACAGTTGGAGAAAGATCCCTAATGCCTATGTTTATGAGTCGATTCTTGGGAAATAAGAAGAAGATGAGCCAAATGATTGGTATGCTAAAGTCGACGAGGCAGCTGTGGCTGCTCATGAGATGGGGGAAAACTCTGGTTCAAAAGAAGAAGAAGAAGGTGAAAAGAAGGAGGAAGTGATATTTTTCATTTCTGAAGAATATGACGAAAATTATCAAGAAATTGGTAAGAAGATGGAAAAAGAACAGCTAACGGAATACTATTGTAAAAATTCAAGGAAGAAATTCAGATTAAAAAGAGGACATCTCTTTGTGGATGGTAAGGGAGGACTACCTCCGCTAGGAGTAGTCTGTGTGGTAAAGAGGGACAGTTGGAGATAATTGTTGTTCTACATGAGGGGGTTGCAGGTGGCCACAGGGCTGCTGAGGCAACCTACTCTAAGACTGTTAAACTCTACTTCTGGCCTGGCATGAGAGATATGATTTTCAGATTCCGTAAATCATGTGTATTATGTCAGAAGAGGTCTACTACAAGAATAATTGAACCTTTATTTCCTACTACTTTGGTCGAGCCGGACAACAAAGTTCATTTATATCTCATCACTATGTCATTAGGCGAGGGTGGAATGAGATATATATTGAACATGAGAGATAATTTCTCTGGATATGTTGAGGCAAAAACTCTGAAAAAGAAGACCGCTGAGCAAGTGGCTGACTGGATAGAAGAAGTCTATCTCAGGTATCCTTTCATGAGAGAGTTTGTCTCAAACAGGGGATCAGAGTTCAAAAATGAGATTGTAAGAAAAACCACTCTCAGATGGGGTGTCAGAATTCGATATGTGATAACTTAGCATCCTCAAGCGAATGTGCCAGTCAAGAGAGGTCACAAGACCTTGAAAGATTCGTTGGCTAAGTGGTGTGAAGAAAATCTCAGTAACTAGCCAAAAGTATTGAGGGCTGCTGTATATGCTGACAACATCACAGTCAAGAGGACTACTGACTATGCTCTATTTACCCTGTGGTATGACTGATATGCTACTTTGCCTATTGAGAACATTGTCAAGACATGGTCAAGTCAAGAAAGTGACAGAGACTATTCTATTTCAGAGCTCTTCCAGATCAGAATGAGACAAATATCAGAAGTTGATCAAGCAGTGATGGATGCTGCAGAAAGGATGACATCCAACAGATTATCAGATCAAGATAGATGGAACAAGAAAAGGTATATAAGAAAGGAGAAATTTAAAGTTGGAGATGTTGTCCTTCTGTTCGACAGTTCTCTTGAGACACAATGGACTAAAAGGTTGGAGCCCAGATAGCTTGGTCCTTACAAAATCATAGGAGAAGCAGAGGGCAAAGTCTATGAGATTTCAGAGATGGATGGTTCCAGGGTTCACGACATGGTATCGGGGTCAAGACTTCGTAAGTTCATTTTCAGAGACCCTGATCTGATCCCTACAGTGACCTCAAAGAGAGGGAAGAAAGGTCAGTCATCCAAGTAAGAGAACAGTTCCAGAGAATTGAGAGAAAAGTACAGTAAGACAATGAGACAGCAAGACTGAATTTTCAGCAGACTGTGATCGTTCTTGCATGGTCAATTCAACATTTCAATTCTTTTGCTGTAAGTTAATTTTTTGTTTCAGCAAGCAACAGAGCTAATGAGACTATATTTTTTATGCAAAGCTACAATCGATCCATGAGTCTCAAGTCCCTGAGAGTGGGGGATAACTGTGAGATACAGTTTTCGTGAGAATTGACGCAGTGTCAAAGATCTGAGGAACTCATGGCTGTGGCGCATCAGAAGATGCAATCAGTATTATTCTTATGATAAAGAGAAAAACACGATGGGCATAAAAAAGTTCAGTTCCGTCTGACCGAGAGTTGTCGGCGGAAGGACTTCGTGTCTCTTGACTAAGTTGTCCATCCAAGAAATTCAGAAGAGGACAGACATAAAGAAGTCCAGCTTTACCTGACTGAGAGTTGTCAGTAGAGGGACTTCGTGTTTCTTAACTAAGTTGCTTGTCTTCACTCAGATGAGGGAAGGGACCTCTCTGAGATCAGCATTTCAACATTTCCTTGGGACCGACGGGACGTTTCTTGGAAAATAAATTCCCAGCTGAGGGAAGGGACCTCTCTGGGGCCAGCATCGAACACCCTTCTTGAGGCTGAAGGGAGGTCTCTGGTAAGGGTTTGGTGTTGGTTATCATGTTGCTGTTCAGTGCCTATTGAGACTGGAGGGACGTCTTTTGAGAAATGTTTGTCTTGTTATGGGTCATTGGCAGTCTGCTTGTGGGTTATAGTATGCTTGTCTGATTGTTTGTGCTTGGGATCTTCTTCTCTAACCTAAAGATGCGTTGATTGTCGGGGCCAGCCAGAGCCTTACCACAGTAGGTTGCAATCGGGTGGGGTCAACAGGTCCCCGACGCGAGTGTCGAATTCCGTAGTCGACTGAGGCTAAGACTCCGGGGGTCTGGCCTATGAGGTCGAAAGGGGTCAGCTGGAACCCTACTGCAGTCAGAGGATGCAATCCAGTAAGGTTCGCCAGAGCCTTGAATCGAAGTTAGACCGGGTCCTACGTTCAAAAATCTGGGCGGGGCAGCCAGCGCCCTTGGCCAAAAACTGGTGGGTGAGACAAATCCGGGTTCGGGACAGTTTGACTGACGGGACGTCCACTGTCATAGGGTGACCAGACCCGCTATAGTCTGGGTGTCCTGGCGAGAGTGCCAAAGGGCTGTCATACTCGAGTAGTGGGTATGCTGGTCCTGATCTGGAGGCAGGTCAAAAGGGCTGTCAAGACAAATGGTTTGACTAGTCCTGGCCTGAGGCGGACCGAATAAGATATGCCAGACTGACGGGACGTCTGTCATTCCTGGCCAGTGGTGGGCCAAAACCAAGGCAATCAATAAACTCTTGGGTGTGAAGAATTGTTTTGTTGTGTCTATTATTTTATTATTTTATTATTTTATTATTTTATTATTTTATTCTGGGTTTTATTTTGTTTACTTTGGCTGTTAATTGTCGGGGAGCCTGCTTGCTGAGGCATAGTCTGTTTGTTTTGTGAAACTTGCAGTTTTGCAGGTATATAAAGACTTATTTGAAGTTTCCAAACCAGAGAAAAGAAAAGGGGTTTATCTGAGAAGTTGAGGAGACGCCTCATTCAGACCAGAGAAAGAAAACAGGGTTTAGTATTCCCTGAATCACTTGAGAAGTTGAGAAGATATCTCATTCAAGCCGGAGAACAGAAAAAGGGTTTGGTATGCCCTAATCCCAGCATGGCAGACTGAAGAAGTGTCCCAAGCTTTGGTATCAAACTGACTGTGTTTCCGATTATACAGTCAATGTGGAGGTTAAGGTAATTTTTCCCTGCCATAAAATTCAGATTGAGAACAGACTCCAGGGTAACAAGAGGTCAGAATCAGCAGCAAACGAGAAAGTGGAAACATTATCCTTCTTAAATTTATTTGGTGGCCGGCAAGCGGCCTGGTTCAGAAGGAACCTGCATCCCTGGCCTCAAGGTGTTCAGACTCTCAAGCCAGGGACACTATGAAGTGAGGTGTGAACTGAAAGATTGGAAAGAAAACTGACTTAGAAGGTTGAAAAAAAGTCGCGCTTATACAGAATATAGAAGATCGCCATGAGCTCAACCTGAAGTAGAGAAAGAAGAAAGAAGATACTGAAAAGAATGCAGTTATTGGGATGAGGGGTAGAGGGAGCAGTGCAAGGAACGGAGGGGACAGTCACTAGGGCCCTACTCACCGTAGGAGTGATGGGGGCTCTAGGAGTATAAGGGGGAGAGGAAATGTTGGGCGTGCCGTAGCGCGTTTCGAGTTTCTTCTGAAAATACTCCATCTTGTCTGGAGACAGAGTCCTTTCGTACCACGTTGGTAGTGAGTGGCGGGGGTAACGTCTCGAGTGAGCACCATAGCCTCGTGGCTCATCTTCCTCCTCCTCCGAACTATATTCACGCCGCGCGCGAGCCGGCGGCTCTTCACGCGCCTTCCCACTACTACCTCCTCTTCCTCTTCCCTGTCCTCTACGTGCCTCAGGCATGGTGCGAGGCTGAGCACCGCTCGAAGAAGAAAACGAAAAGAGAAAAGGTGTACAACAAAGATCAACGAGGCGAGGATCACACGGTGAAACCAAGTGTTTGACGAAGGGAAAAAGAAAAGGAAAAGGAAAGCACTACGACGAGGAAAAGTCCGATGATCGACGCAAGAGCGCTACGATGAATCGCTGTGATGTACTGAAAATGAATGAGGACCCTAAGTTGTGCGCTGTTTTATACTCTTCAACCGGCGCATTTTGACCCAGCGGGGACGCTAGGTGGGGGCTTGGTATCATGTCGGAGGGCGCGGTGTCCCGGCCCTCCTTCGTGTGCCAGATTTCTGCTCAGTACCAGTACCGTTCCGACCTTTGCTGTTTGTTAGGCGTGTCCCGAACCCCTACAAGCCTGGTATATGAGCCGTACCTCGACGGGGATAAGTCCTGTTGGCGTTTGCCTCGGCAAAAGGGTGCGCCACTGGACTTTCCATTGGTCCACGCAGGCTCGGCGCCCTGCTGTACAGCAGAGCACTACCGGCCTGTGGTCGTGGTAGCCGCCGGGTTCACCCAGGGACGCGAAGGTAGAGGGACCGACGCAGTCTTTTCTACTGCGCGCCGAGTGCCCCTCTGCCAGGTTATGGGTTAGGTGCATGAAACAGGTCGCTGTCAGGGAAGGGAAAAGGCTGAGCGAAAATAACGACAGGAAGTAAAATTGTAAAAATGAAAAGAAGGCTAAGCGACACCGCGCACGGATCTAGACCCTCGCTTTAGTTTGGGACGATCAAGTGATCTCGGACCGCAGAGGTGTTATGATTTTCTTTCCTTCCTTATTCTGTTATTGATTAATTTTTTTATTATTATTTTTATTACAATTGTTACCAATCCTCTTATTCAGATTTTCCTTCCTTCACATCGCAGGAAGGCCAACGGTTCGAATTTCGAGCGTGGCTGTGGTCTGAGGCCTAGACTGGCCTGACCTCTCACTTTGTGCCGATGGTTGAGAGGTTCGATCGGGTGCCGCGTGGTAGGACCCCAAAAGAGGGGCAGCCCGCGGCCGCATTGGTAGGAAGCTTATCACCCCAGAAGAGGGTCATAAGCCCCCTCCTTGCCATCGGACACGGGTACCTGATAGAGATGGGCTGATGACTCATTTTAGACAGAGAAGAGCATCGGTCGGAATCCCGTTATAAGACCATAGCACTAAGTTCTGCGGTCTTTTCACGCAAAGGCTGGACCTACAGCCGTTGGCGTACTGTTTTTTTTTTTCTTTTCTTTTCTTGTTTGTTTTAATCCTTTTTCTTTAATGGTTTTTTTTTTTTTTTTTTCCTTATTTTTATGCAATTACAAAATCTAAAAAGGGGAGTGATTCTGAGAAGTTTTGTTTGGATCCCTCGTTCAGAGCACGAGGATCGAGGTAAGCGGAGACCATATAAGAGGTAGAGGGGGGCAAGGCATCAATCACCTGGGTCTGAGCGACCTCGCGATGCTGTGTTAGCGGGTTGAGGGCTAGGCGACTTTTGCGAGCGTGCGAGAGACCGTCTGTGTGCGCTTGCTTGGGCGCTGAGCAGTTAGTTTTTACTATTTTGGGGCAGTGGCCTGGGCTGGTGCAAGGTCTGTCGAGTGAAGTCTGGCTATGGCTCTGCATGGCTATAGACCAGACCGCTGGTACCTTCAGTCTCCCTGGAAGCCTATGTCTGAGGAAGGGCCCTGGATCACTGCGATGCTCGACTACAACGGGGGAGATGAAATAAAACTGAAAATCAACGTAGAGGGGGTGAAGGAGGGAGAAATGAGAACTAATTCTAAGCTGCAGCATGCAATCACGGAGGCGAGGGATCGCGCGGAAAGGCGCTGCAGGAGGGACGGAGTTACCACGAGGATGCGAGTGACAGTGGCGTATCATGAGGCAGAGACTTCCACCGACACGATAGACTGGAAACAGGCACATTTGGACAGGGACTCAGGAGGAGAGAGCGAAATGAGTGAGGGGGGAGACCGGGAAACCGATCTCCAGTCCTGGAACAGACCGGAGCAGGTTCAAAGGAACGATCCTCAGGCGCGACAAGCTGAGGACGGCCCAGAGGCCAGCTCGCGACAGCGGGGTCCCAAAGGGCGTGGGACAGAAAAGGCGGGAGGTAAAGGAAAGAAAAGTGTGTGATTGACAAGTGGGGGGAGAGAGAGTACCCTAGAGGTCAACATGTGCGAGTGAGACGCAGAGAGAGAGAGAGACGCAAGTGGTGGCGACCAAGAGACTATTCGTTGACGTCAACCTGACTTCCTTGCGCAGTGAACAACGGCCACTGTGGTAGCCGCTTTCATATGAGCAGGAGGGAAGGGGTTAATGCGTGTGCTCTGGCCGAACAACTAGTGAGGCATCGTGCGTTGAGGGCGCGAGTAAGGAGAGGACTGGGCCATCGAGAACTCGAGATTGGTAGAGGATGGCATGCGAGAGGCGGTTATAGAGGAGTGCATGACCGAGAGGGAAAGAGAGGGCTAGGGCAGCGAGGTCCGTACTCTCGAGTGACCTATCCTGTGAAGAGAGACGATTATAAGCGGGCGTAAGTGGTAAAAGGGGGTCACCTGCAAAAGGGAAGAGGAAGTCGTGTGCGAAGATATAAGCACAAGACTTGATTGGCGCTGCAGTCGTGGCGGCCTGTGTGGCCGGAGAGGAGGGGGTCGATGCAAACTCGAGAGTTGCATGCATGCTCAAGAAAGGGACACGCACGGAGTAAGTCAAGTTGAATGAACTCCAGGGGTTGCCGATAGGGCTACAGCTGGAGGGTGTAAAAGAAGACGTTATCGGCCCGATAGGGATAACCGTACGCTCACTGGGGATCCGATTGCATCGATCGTCACGAAACGGGGAGTACAATTAGGCATAGCCGACGTGCGCGTGTGGGAGACCCTTGATGTGCGCAACTTCAACTGTTGACGTCATCACAGGAGCTGGTGAAGCGAATGACTCTAGTCGTTGACGCATTCGTGTTGGACTGATTACAGGCAAGTGACGTGCACTCGTCAAGGGACTGCCTCTGGTTCAGTGACTTAACCTGCTAGTGTAAGCCCAGTCACGAGGCACTTTTGGTCATGTTCGGGGAGGAGAGGAGAGAACGCTGATAGACGTTTTTTACGCTACTATTACTGCCGCCTATTGGTCCTGGGTAAACTAAAATTCGCAGTGATTAAGAGCCGGAAGAGGTGAAGGACTGGCGTGACTACGCGCTTCCCTTTTTTTGCAGTCCGAGTAGGATCAACTTGGTAATGTGTTAGCCTTCGGGCACGCGTGGCATATCACGTGATTCCTTTGTTGTTTTTTGTTGAAGTCCTCAGACCTCTACTTGAACTGCGAGCAAAGCTTTGTCTTGTGACTGTGACCTTGGAGGATGATGATCATATGGACGAGAGGGCTACTCGCGAGAGACGTTGATTCTATGTAACACCCCCCCCTCGTTTGGGGAGCTCAGAGATCTTCCTATTCCGGGTCCCCTGCTCACATTCAGCGAAAGGAGTTTGGCTGGTAAGATCAGTTTGATTGTTAAGTTCTCTCTCGCCCCTTATGTCCTCGGGCGAGTCTTGCTTGTTAAACCCTGAGTCAGTAGGCCGTGTGAGTACTAGTGCCATACTCATCCTGCAGGTGCACAAAATAGTGAGCTTGAAAGACATAAGATAAATCGTAAAAGCAATGAACTAATGCTTGTGAAGAAACGAAGAGTTGTGTTTTTCTTGGTTGATGGAGAGCTAATAGGCTCAATAGCAGTTTGGGGAGAGAACGGTCGAGAGTAACGCATGATGTACTCTGCCTATTGAGAAATATCTGTTGATCAGGGCTATCGTGAAAAGACAGCCTACGCTTACAAAAGGGGCATGATTTTTGACACCTATTGCTATGAACGAGTGAGTGGTTGATGGGAAAGAGACGACGTACCCTTAAGAAGATTGCATACCTGCTCACAAAATTTCTAATTGATGGGGACTGATCTCTTGAGTGATTGGAACTTGATCGGACAAGTGAACCTCATAAGTCGTGTTTCTGTTTAATGAACTCATAGGCGTAGAAAGTGCGATTTGTCTTATCACATGAAGCAAGTAAGGTGCTGGGGTACGGGGTTTTGATTCCCTTCTGCCAATATTAAGTTTCTACGAAGAGCTCATGCGGTTCTAACGTTAATTGCAAACGTTTGACAGTCTTTGGTTTCAACCCAAGTGCAGCAATGAGGTCGATGTTACTCATCTTGAGATATGAGTTCAGTAATATCCGTCCCTTGTTGCGCTCAACCCAGACATAGACGGGTAATGTGACTCTCGAATGACACCCCTTCAATCCGAGACAGAGCAAGGTACTCCCTATTTGCTTTTAATTAATTTTTATGTGTTTACTTATTTGTCTACCAACTTAATGCCTTGCCCTGATTCA
>BFEA01000207.1:2196018-2225127 GCA_003427395.1 Chara braunii | reverse complement strand
GGTTCAAAGGGATGAGTGAGGACTCTTGACTGGTGCTGGCCATGCTCTCTTCCATATGTACTTCCTGAGACTATTATGAGTTTTCATTCTTCCCTCATTTAACCTCGTCATTGCTCGAGTCAGTCAGTCTTGCTTCTTGTATTGTTGTTTTGCTTGATGACTATACTCTTTGATGATTCTGTCACGGTTTTCAAAATTAGTAAGCCGACAAAATTGATGTATGCATGACATACCAGCATTTCATGATTATTATTTGCATGATTCTCAACTGTTCCAAATCAAAATAAAAGATTCCTAAGACCGGGGACTGGCGAAGATCGCAATTGAAGGGTCTCGCTCGAAGCCGGACACACACAACAAAAAGGGATTTGCTTTAATTATTTAATTTTTATTTATTGCAAACCCTGCGTGACAGCCTGTTGGCTTTCCGGCTGCCTAAAGCGGTCCGACTGGAAAAAGTGCGACACCTTGCGCTCCTTAGCGGGAAGGACACCGCGAGAAGGGTCACATCCCTGAGGGAGGTCTTGCTGAGGGACCTCGAGGGGTGACGCGCCAACGTAACCAAAGCGGTTGCGTGCCCGGGAGAGGGTGGAGAGGGCGAGCTGGAGGCGCTCGACTATAGGGAGGGTAGAGTCCTCCAGGTGGTAGTGGACGGCCTAGCAGAGGTCGAGATTGTCGCTATGGTAGCCCGCAAAGGACAACGGGGCAACAACGTGATGCTCACCATACTCAAGGGGGCTGAAGCGGCGCAAGAAGTGGCGGCCCTGCTGTGCGGAACGGCGGGGACGATTGTGGAAAGGGGAACGACGCTGGGAAGTTTCGTAAGAGAAGGAGGGAGCATAACCAGTACGCAGAGGCTGGGAGGAGGAAGTGTGTTAAAGACGGGCCCGCATCCGGTGATGGGCCTTGACGGCCTCGTAAGCTTGAGGGGCCGATATGAAGTCATATCGCCATAACTCGTAGCGATACTCAAGGGGAAGGTTGGCCAAAAAACGATCGATGAGGGCAGCCTCGGGGAGGAACGCCACATCACAAATGAGGCGGGCATCCTGAAAGACCTGGATGTGGTGGTCCAAGCCGGCAGCGCCACCAGAGCCGGACCAGCAAATACTGACGACACGCTCGAAGGCATCAGTCACATCATGTCGAGTTCCGAAGCGATCCTCGAGGAACGCCTGAAAATCCATGCAGGTCGGGGTCCGACCCTCACGAAGGAGTGGGTGTAGAAATCCTCCCAGGCGTCGAAAAGACCGCCGCGCAGGCGCGTGGAGAGGTGAACCACCCACGTGTCGGGTGGGACGCCCATGAGCTGGAGCGTGCGGGTGGCAGACTGCAGCCACTGAGACACGCGTATCCCTGTACCATCATACAAGGCAATGTTCGTCAAGCGAACGAGTGGTGCGCCACCGTTTGGACAGTAAGGAGATCGAGGAGTAGCATTTCTCTATGTGCACGTTTCTGCGGCTTCGACAAAAACGTAGCCCTTGTCATTCACACCCGATATCTCCGGACGTCACATGCGTCTGGACTAAAGTCTGAAAAACTCTTAGTTTCTCAGTCATAGGTCAGGTTTGAATAAACGTTTTGCAAACGTCAGTCTCATTAAGTCCTTCAATTCAACACAAGAGTCGGACTACGCCCGACATTCAAAACACACCGGCAAATACCCTTGTCAGGGGTTTTGCCCCGACAGCAATCCCAAACCCCATTGAACGACGTCCTCGTCGTTCACCCTATATAGGGCTCTCTGGATTCTTATGGAACTCTTTTTAACAAAATCTTTTTCAATCGAAAATAAGCCGGAGCTTATAACTAAAATTCGAGTTATTGCCTCGGTAATCTAAAATTCGATCATCCTTAATTGGAATGGTACCAGATGTAGCCTCTGGCAAGCCTTTCATCAAAACCTGAATTTGTACCGGATAAAGATCCAGAATTACTAAAATTATCAAGGAACTTTGTCTAAATGGTCCCAGCATCATCCCACTGGCGGCAACTCTAAACATCATTTTAGTCTCTCAGAATGGTACCGGAAATAGCCTCCGGCTAGCCTTCTAAACCTCAGTCGGTTAATATTTACATTTATCTATTAAAAAAAAATCAGGTTTAACCCCCTGACGGGTATTTCAAAATAAATAACCTCCTGAGGGGCCCAGACAGAATCTGGACCAACCATTTATGATAGAAACCGTTTATCAAAAGTCCTTGTCTCCCACTCCAATTATGAATTGCCATATATGATATTCGTGTATACATTGTGATATGCGTCGAGGAGTGGTGTAATCCGCAAAGGATAACATCTCGACGTCAAGCCCCGCTTTAGACTCGAGCCTCACCACCTTCCCTCCGATTTCAGTATCAAGTGCTTGCTAGTCCCCTACCTGCGAGGTTGAACTACCCTTTCTCTATGACCAAAGCTGGTCAGACCCAGTCATAGAGGCGAGGCGACCCCATTCATCACAAGGCGAAGGTGACCACTCTTTTCCTCATGACAAGTGGCAGTCGTCACCCTCACAAGCAAGATTCCGACAATCACAATAATACCATCCTCCCTTTCAATGATAGTGTAGCCACCTTTCTTAAAAAAAAAAAAGTGACAGCATCCCACTATGGACTAGGAACTAAGTTCCGGCGTAGGCCTCACTATCACCTACAGAGCTCACTGCATCAGGACTCATCATAACATGATAACTAAAAACATTACGAAAGTCCTAGGCTATGATAAATAATTGCATTACATGTTTTATGAATAACTCATAGTTATGCCACAAGCCATATAATGCAAATTACATATCATTTTCCTAGAATTTTTACAACGAGAATATTCATCAATTAACAACATACATTTTCACAGAGAGTTCCATAAAATTCCAGTCCATAAATATTAATAAATTTGCATTGCATCACATTTCATTGAAACAAGAAATCATTCAAATTTAGGAATCAACAAATTTTCGATCCAAAAATCACAACATAATTCCACGAACAGGTGTTGTAAAATTTATTAATTATTACAAAAAGCTGGAACCATAGGTCCCATAATAAAATCAAATCCCAAGAGTCCAAAGTTACAATTTTCTTGTATGTCCTCAGAACCAGTCAGCATTTAGTGATCCCAAAAGAAATAAAAGAGGAAAAGCAAGTCTTGAAAAATAAAGAGAAACTTATACTATAAAAAAACCCTTTTTATTAAGTCCTTGGAGTAAACTTTCTCAAATGCGATCCCGACACCCAATTTCTACCTCGAGCCCCATCCATCTCTTCGATCTCATAAGCCCCATGCTCAGACTTTTTGATAATGCAATAGCGCCCTAACCATCGGCTGTCCAATTTTCGAGACCATTGTTTTTCCAAGGACGAGTCATAAAGAAGCACAACATCCCCGACTTCCAATGGTTCCTTACGAACGCGAGGCCCCTTATCCCATCTTTCCTTGCTGGCCTGTCTGCTTTCTGCAGTAGAGGCAGCGACCTCCTCAATCCTTTCCTCAGTGATCATTACTTGTCTTGCTCTCAGTTCCAATAACTCTTCCGTTGAAAGTTTTGTTTCCACATCCTGCTTTCTCCAAGTGGTCAGAAAACTTTCGATCGGAAAAGTTGCATGCTGTCCAAACCACGTATCCAGTCGTCCGCTTCATGGTGACATTCTCAACAAAGAACGCCGTTCTCAGATATATTGGTCATCTTGAAGGATCGTCTCCGCACCATTTTGCCAATAAATTTGTTAGAGTGGCATGTCCACGCTCAACTGGCGCGTTGGCCTGAGGATGTGCCCTTGTAGTATAGTTGAAGCTTACTCTAAATTTTTTCAAAAGCGCTTGCACTTCCCCAGCCCGAAACTCACCACCCCGATCCATGACAATTTCCCGGACAAATGGGTACCGAAGATAATATTCCTCAATGCATTCTGCTAAAACTTGACTAGTACGCTCGCGAATGGCGCAGCCATCAACGAACCCAGTCAGATTATCCCTTGCATTGAAGATATATCTATACTTATTAATCCCAGGTGGCATGACCAATAGATCCAGGTGTACTACTGCTCCCGGCTCAGCTACATAGCGTGGATTAAGAGGTTCAACAAAACGCTGATTAGATCGTTTTTGGCATAAAAGACAAGAGTTACAGAATTAATTCACCATCTTGTTCATTCCTTCCCAAAAATAAAGATGTTGAATCTTTTTTAAAGTAACTCGCGCCGATCTATGTCCGCCTGCGACCCCATCATGCAAAGCTGCAATCACATCAAGTTGTCGCGTAACCCCACATACCACTCTCCTCGGAATATCATCGTTGGATTTCTTGAAAAGATGACCATATCTTACAACAAAATCCTTGTTTTTCTGGCGAATAGCTGGATCCACCTCATCATTCCTCAACTCACCATTCAACCACATTCCCATCAATCTGTACTCTCTATTATACTCTCCTTCTCTGAAAGCGTCTCTGATCTCACTGCCTTCTGTTTCCTCATTCATCAATTTCAGGCGGTCTTCGTGAATTAGAGAATTCACAAGGAATGACATCTCTCCAGTGACCCTGAAAGTCTTATCAGCCTGCTCATGCCCATACTCAATTGTCAGCGGCTCTTTGATGAGCTCGACTTCATCAGATAAAGCCAAGTTCATCATTTGCTCAGATGTTCTTTCACCCCATGGGTCTTCCTCGATGAACGGCTCCCCAATCACAAGCTCTGATCGCACATGATGGAAACAAGGAGCATTCCAGATGGTTTTCCCATGCCGAGTTGTTGCATCGGCCAAATAATTGTATGAGTTAATACTCAACTGTGATTCTTCTCCTTCGAGGAATCCATCCACAGGAATTGAATTCTCAGCCTGATCCGTCGATGAGTCCCAATCAACACGACTCAATCCATCTGCTCGATTCTGAGTGCCTGAGATGCGCTCAATTTCAAAATTGAACATCCAAATATACGTCAGCCATCGAGCAATGGTTGGATCAGAAGGAGAATAGTTCTTCAGTGATTGAGCCAGAGCCGTAGGATCAACTCGCAGAATGAACCGTCTACCAAATACATAATTCCTGAAAATGCGCACACAGTGAAGCACAGCGAGAGTTTCCTTCATGAACTGGGAGTAGTTCCGCTAAGTAATATTCAGAGTTCTGCTCTCGAACCTCAATGGCCGTTCCCGTCCTTGTCCATCCTTTTGGACCAAAACTCCTCCCAAAGCGGTAGGACCTGCATCGGTCTCGATGATGAAAGGACGGCCTTCAGCATCGTCAAAGCAAGAAACTCCCAGAATCAGGCCGCCTTCTCGAAACTCAGCTTTAATATCTGCCTGCTGCTTCGGTCCCCACTCCCAGACTTGGTTCTTGCGTACTAACTTCCGCAAGTGTTCTACCCTTGCTGCGAATCTGCGGATAAAAATACGCCAAAATCCGCATGTCCCGAGGAAACTCCGAATGTCGGTAATAGATCTGAAGGGAGCCGACCATTCCAAGATCTTATTCGTCTTCTTCATATCTGGCTGACGACCCTTCTCATCACAAAGGAAACCAAGTATTACCGTCTTCCTCATACCATGCCTTGATTTAACCCCACTAGCAGTGAGGTTATATTCCTTCAGCTTCCTCAGAACCTTTTCCACATTGCTGATGTGTTCCCACACGAATTTTCGAACGCCGGGTAACACTTCAGTCTCGTCTTTAACTCGGGATCCTGGGATAGCCAAATCATCAATATATGGAGAAGTCACGTCTGGAGAAAGCGGCTGCATGACTCTCATCATATATCTTTGCACAATTGCCACGGCATTTGTCCAACCTTGTGGAGCCGCGCACATATGAAGCAGTCCCCGAGGCGTATGCATCGCCGTCATAGGTCGATCTGCTGAGTACAGTGGGAACTGATCATACCCTGAGTACAAATCAATTAAGGTGATGATGGGCCGGTCTGCACAAGATTCTGAGAGTTGATCTGCGTTCGGAAGTCCGCCCGCATCTCGAACTGTTACAGAATTTAATTTCTGCAAGTCCTGAACCCATCGCAAAACACCGTTCGGCTTGACAAAGCAGAACCAAGGAGACGCATACGGCCCATACGAATAGTCTGCCACTTTGGTCCGAATCTTACCATCAAGATAATCCACCACCTTTCGGTGATCGTCTGGATTCGGATATCGCGGACCTCTCACATTCCATGGTTCATGTGGTACCGTATGAATCCGGATCATTGGAATCATATCGACGTTCATCCTTCTACGCTCATCGTCATCAAAAGCATAAGCAAGATGAACTTTCTTTATAACGTCGATAAAAAATTGGATTTCCTCCTAAGTAAGAAGGTCATCTTCTCCAATGATCATCTCCTTGACCCTGTCTTCTGTCAATCGACACGGCCCCTTCTCACCTTTCTCCTTCAACGTTTTGATCCACTCGCGTTCTTCCTTGTAATACACTTCCTTTTCTTGAGTGATCAGAATTGACATTGGTCGCGCCTTCTCTCCTACTTTCTTATACGTCCTCTTGGACCCAACGCTGAGCTTCCGTCCCCTAAAAAAGACTCTTGCCTGACTGATAGTAGTGATTCCTCCATGCGAGATTCATTCGGCCGATAAACAAGATGCATGGTTCCTGCACCTTCCTTATCAACCACAACCTCCATCAGGGTATGTACCAGACTCGGATCAATTGTAGGATGACTTGCGGCAAAATCGACTGCCTGTGAGATACTTGGCAATGTCAACGAAAACTCCTGAGGATCCCTTTCTTCATCGATCGCTTCTTTCTCCCTCCTCAATTTCTCAGACTCTAAGAAGGTATATGATTCGGGATTCAACCGGTTCCTTGAATTTGCTGGTCCGGTATTTGCGCATTTTACCACTTCATAATAACCGCAAACCGGATCGCACAAAGCTACAAACATGGTGTCGTCATGCTTGTTGAAGATTATGCTCTCTGTGCAACATTGGAAGGATCTTCCCAAAAGCACTTTGTGTTCAACCTTCGGCAATATATAAAAATATGATCTTGCTTTTACCTTCCCTACTGTGACCATTACACCACTGGCCGTACCGCAAAATGGCATTGCTCCGCTGGCTCCAATCAAAAATCCAAAGTCATTGCGATTGATCTGAATCCCAGCTTCAATCGCATGTTTCTCTCTCATAATGTTCATCTCGGCTCCGTCATCTACGAGAGTAGAGAACTCTCCACGACCGATTTGAACTTTTATGAGACCCGTGACCACGCATCGCCAGTCCATTTTCGTGCCAGGAGGCGCCCAGTTAGCTTCTGGGGGGATGATCTCGCTCAGCTTGACTGTCATGACTTTCTTCCGAGTCATGCGCTGCTTAAATTCCTCACGAAGCTTTGGTGATACTGCAAGAATTTCCTTCAGGGTAACTAGATCACGTTGACTTTCCAAAATGCGATCCACCAACTGTTCAAAATCAATCCCTTGTTCAACAGGGATCGAGTACACGTTCTTCTTTTTGCGAGGTTCTTCTTCCTCGACCTGGGTCTTTCCTGCTTCCGACGCCCTTTCCATAGCTCTCTGTTTTGCAAGCAGATCATCCTCTGTCCGCAATCTTTCATCCTCCTCATCATCATCCCCTTCTTCTACCTGAATAGGTTCTTTGTCTTGAGGTCCCTTTGAACTTTCTCCTGGCACAGGCTGCAATTGCCAGGTCTTCCTTATTTTCCTCGTCTGCACCATGACGGTTGGCATCCCTCGCTTGAGTACAGGTCTGGACATCGTCATTGGCCATGTCATTGGCATCGCTTCTTGCGCCGAAGCGGCCGCAGGTGCTGACCCATCCTGTCCTTCGTTTCCCCATCCACCAAAGAGGAACACATTCGGAAGGTTCGGCCAAACTTTATCCATGTCAACACATAATTGAACAATGGAATCTCGACATTTGCCCAGTTTCCTGGTTACCTCTCGCGCCCGACGAGCAATGTCGTCTTTCCTTTCCTCCAACTCTTTTTCGTCACACCCACCAATCTCCAGAGAAGCGATTGTTTCTTCCAACTCAAAAAGACTTGCTTCTTCAGGAGAAGCTAGGCGAAACGTGGCCGGAAGAGGATGGCCCATCTGTCGAAAAACCTCCTTTCTCATTCCTCCTTTAATATCCTGATCGATAAGGTTCCCCTCGTAATCAAAGACTTCTCCTCGAATCGTTGTGAAGACAACATGGTCCTTCTCGTCCTTGGCGAGAATCTGGCAGAAACGAATAACATGTCCCTTCATATCACAATATTTGCAGACGTATTCCTGCCAGTTCCCACGTCCGCCCCCATTTCCGCGGCCTCTACCACGGCCTCGACCACCCTGTGGTTGAGTTTGTTGACCTTGATTTTGTTGTCCTTGGTCAACCTGTCGCTCCCCGCTTCCATTTCCTCCGTTCTTGCTGCTTTCTCTTCGTTTACGAGAAGTACCTTGCCCTCTTCGTATCTGGTTCAAGGCTTTCCTCTCAGCCTTGGTCAACTTACGAGGGGGTTCCCTTTCCTCCTCGCTTTCACTCTCTTCCCAGTTTCGCCTTAGTTTTCCCAGTGAGATGCTACTCTCTTCAGTGACAGGCTCCTTCCCTTTTCTCTTCCCAGTTTTCGCCTTAGCCATCATCACTTGAAGCTTCAACCGCTCTTCTTTCATGCTTGTCATCATTTCCTTCATGTCAGATAAGGTTTTATAGACTTCCCTGTCCTTATCTGTTCCCAACTGTATCCTCCCTCGATTCTCCTTCTGCTGTTTCAGCAATCGGTAGAGGATCTGATCAAAGTTCCTGGCCAATAAATGCTCTCGAATTTTTTTCGAATCATATCGCTCTTTCATTCCCTTTACCAATTTTAGCTGCTCCACTTCCGTGAAATTATCCAGGAAGATGAGGCAACGATCTTTGTCTGGAAGGTCAGGAACTAACCTTGCCACCCGCTCGAATTCAGTAAGGAACTGCTTTGTTGTACCAAAGCTTTTTCGACTAACCTTCCTCAAATCGGTCAAGTCCAACAGTTGATCGCTCAACTGGTACTTGTCCAGCAGCTTCCTTTTGAATTCTGGCCAGTCCAGCGAATCTTGTCCCAACTCCTCCACCTCTTCCTTGTACTGGATCTTGCAGTATCTCTTCACCATTCGCAACATCTTTTCATTCGACTATTCGCAGCAACTTCCCAATTGCTCGAATTTTTCTGCCCATCCCGAGACGTTGTTTCCATCGAACAATGGAACGTCAACCTTCGGGATTTTATCCTTCTGGGACTGCTGAATAATCTTGGCAAGCTCCCGATTGTCATTTCTCCTCTCGTCCTGATTGTCGTTGTTACCAGCCATCTTGAGTGAAGAAAAACAACAACATATTAACATAAATCAATCAATAATATCTCATAATTTTGGGATCAAATTACTGACTTTTTCTGAGGTCAAACAAGAAAAAGAAAATAACTTTTTACTCTATTAATCACCCAAGTGTCGTTCCGCTAGGGACAACGGTAGTTTGCCATTATCCCCGGCAACAGCGCCACCTGTCGCGCTCATCGACCCTCGCGTGAAAATGAGGGCCCTCCCGGCCATGTCACGCAGGAGTTTACCTAAAAATACATCTTTCAGAAACAACTCAGGAACGACGCATACTATTCCGTGAACTGCCGAGACGGACGCGGTTGCTTCCCTCCTTCGCCGCTCTAGCCGGGTGCGCCTGCTATACATCCCACAGTCCCCTACGACAGGACAGGTTCCCCGGGGCATAAGCTTGCATCCCTAAGGGGCTGTCACCACCCTTAGGGGCGTATCCCTACCGAGCTACTGATCCACGTGCGAAGGCTTTTATGTGCAATCGCAGAGGTAGATCAGTCGAGGGCGTTTGCTCGTCTCGCTGCAGTATAGGAATTGTTTGACTAAACGCCGAATGAACCCGTGCGTCGTTCGTTCCCTGGGGCGCTGATCTCCCAAGTACGAAGTGTACGCCGGCCGACTAGGACATTCTCAACCAAATGTGAAAACGATCCTTAGTTCATAGCAATCAAACAACAAAAATCCCCATACTTAAAACAAAATCACACAATCCAAATCATTGACTTGATGAGCTGGTCTGCCAAAGTGTCTCTTTTTCAACCTGTATGACTGAAATAACTTTTATATTGTCTTTCCAAGATTATTAATTTAAAGAAATAAGTTAAGAATGATTTTCTTATCATGACTACTGAAACTTGTCATGAATAGCTTCTATAAATAAATATCACTGGCACCAAGTGATCTGGTTTCTGGTCGATATTTGAACTCCCGGTTCGACCGCGCTTCCGTACCATATTCAATTATTTTGGAGGAGCGAGTAACAACCTTGTTGGTCACTTTGCCCTCCTGTACAATAATTACTCTTTCTGTTCTACGAATGATGGAGTATCCATCTCTAATGCCAAGTTACGCAGCGCAGAAATATTTCATCTTCCGCTGCTTTGCTTGACCACTTTTCCAGACGTTCGCTTTTCACTCTATMCAACTTATTTTTATGCGAACGATTACCCCTCAATGCATAAGCATGATAGTGAAATCATTGGGGTAATCCGAATACTATCCATCCGGYGGTCCTAACTACATAAAGTGTTTTGTTTTTGTTTTTAGATTACCTCGTGAAACCATACGTTATATGGTTTCCTCAACGGGACTGAGTCCATGCGAAGTATTTTCTGAAATCAGAGTAAGATTTCAGAAGACGATGTCTAATCCTGGTAAATCTCTCGCCCGCCGCGTAMCTGTGCCTCCAATAAATCCAAACGTGCCAGCTCGTCGTCGTCGAAGATCAGGGTAGACACTCGTCCACATCGCAGGACTCTAATGATTCGAGTATTATAGAAGGAGGTCATCCGAAAGGCTAATCTCCAAACTATAACTCGGAGAGGTCGACTAAGTCCAAACAGGTGTCGAGTCTCCGTGTCCCGGATTCGGATGACGCCGAAACGTCTGTCGGACGAGGTAATCGTGATACTCACAATGACTCGTGAGAGATATTGGAGATTACTAGCCCGGTAAAAATACAAGGTATATYCAAAAAACTCGTCCTGAGTCCGGGCCGTATTTGCCCGGAAATCCGCRCGAGCRGTGGGAAAAAATCCCTCGCCGTTTCGTAGTAGCCCGATGAAGCCAATCCATGCAGTAGGAGAAYCGTCTTGAATCCRTAAAAGCTGCTCCGCTCCTCTGATGAGATCGAATTCATGTGTGTCGCGCACCAGCAGATACCTCGGGATCGTCAAGTCTCGTCTTGCTCCAGGCATCTGCGTATCATAACGAATCCAGGTCAGTCTCGTAAAAACTCCTCGAGTTCTTCCGCTTCATTTTCCAGTTCATCATCATACAACGCTTCGGCCCCTATAATTGCGAACCTATTGGCACGAAACCACTCTGCGTAGTATATGCCAAAGAATGGGCCTTGTCGCTCATTTAGCCAAAGCACGTAACGGACGAACATCAACCTTATTTCAGGGATTTCGTCCACTCGTGGGTTGATCTCGTAGGGCTGCAACACCACCAGGTTCATATTGACGAAGTAACGCTCAGGCAATGGCGGCGCGAACTCGTAATGAAGAATATCCAGGYCATTATTACTCCTGAAAACAAGTCGTCTGGGGGTCTTTGCGCACTACCACCCCAAAATCGCGGAACGTCCTCCTCAGAATATAATTATGACGGATTATAAATAAGTCGGCCTACCCTGTTTACCCTCACTCCATCACGCCTTTGGAATTCAACTCTCTCCGYTGCCGCATCACGATTGTTGAAAAGGAATAGTTTCGTGGTTYCCATARCCATCTGAAAGAAAAAGAAGACAAATGTGATTAAGTTAAAATTAAGTATCACTAAAACATTTGTCTTCCTTCTGGTCCGTGTTTCTTATGACACGACCAACCATGTCAGGAGTATCTGATTGTACTCCGTTCAGCTAGTACGACATGAGTCGGGCTGCTTGTGGCGCCAACTCTCCATACGTTAGTGGTACCTAGGATGACCACTAAATCAGGATTGCTAAGGCAGTTTTCCTTTTTCGCAAGGCGTCAAGAAATAATTTTCTTCCGTGTGGATGCCTTTTCCATTACCCTAAAAGGTGGTCTGGGATACTCCTTCTCGTCGCCCGAGTACAAAACTCGGATCTCAGAAGTCGGGCCGTCTCCACCGAATCGGCATAGTACCCCCCCTTATGCTCGCTTTGTTTCTCGTCGTCTTCTTTTTCTTTTATTTATAAATAGAACATAAGCACAAAGATGAAAAGTCAACCATTCTTTCACCGTCATCACCCTTATCCATTCCAGTCCATTTGCCGTACCTGCAGTCAAAACCCAACGACACACAGACCACCATGCAATCCTTTTCYATTGTCAGACTCCCTGTCATACACGCAAACGCACACATTCTCTTTCCTTTTTCAATGAACATTCAGTAAAACAGGTCAAAGCAAGTGTGGGTTCACTTAGGTGTGAAGGGAACTGAGTCAATTTAACTGACCGACCTTGAGTGAAATTGAAGAAACGGCCCACTCAGGAAGACCGTGTAAATCACACTCCAAAGAAAACGATTGTCACAATGAGTCGCCCGCAAAACAATCCACACCACTCCTTAGAACGATCGCTTGTCGCGACACCCTGCGTCGCCGCCGTAAGATTTTTGCAGCGCTCCCGCACCACGGCTGGTTAAACCGGAGTCACCGTCGAAAAATTCCGACAGCGCTACCGCACCACTGCCGAAAACCCGGAACCGCCGCCGTAGAAAACCTGGTGGCACTTCTGCACTACCATTGAAATACCAGGCCTGCCGCTGCAAAAAACCGGCAGCGCTTCCGCACCACCGCTGAAAAACCAGGCCTGTTGCCGCAAAAAACCGGCAGTGCTTCCGCACCACCGCTGAAAACCCAGGCCTGCCGACACAAATAACCGGCAGCGCTTCCGCACCACCGCTGAAAAACCAGGCCTGCCGCCACAAAAAAACCGGCAGCGCTTCCGCATCACCGCTGAAAAACCAGGCCTGCCGCCACAAAAAAAAAACGGCAGCGCTTCCGCACCACCGCAGTGAAGGCCTGTGCCGCCGCAACAAAATTTCGGCAGCACTTTCGTACTACCGCAGTGAAGGCCTGTGCCGCCTGCCGTAGTCCCATCGTGCCACCGGGCTCGTCCCGTGGGACCAGCACCAGCCAAAGGGGAGGGGAGCAGAGTGCTCCCTGCCTCTGCTATGGCTGCCCAGTCTTCCGCCTGGTGCTCCTCTGCAGTCCTCCAGCTCCTCCTCATGTTGCCTCAGCAGCAGCTCCAGCAGCCACAACACTCAAGTGTGCCCGTCACACACTGGCAGCACGAGTGCTTTGTGTAGCAGCTGGGGGGCAGCTGCCTTTTTTATATTGGCTGAAGAGAGCTGGACGTCACTCCAGCCCCCAGGCAAAAACGCGGGCTCACAGTGAGCCCTTGATCTGGCCTAGATCCAGGGCTGACTGTGGCCGCACCACAGCCACAGCCTTAGTGTGGGGCGGTTTCTTTAACTGCCCTATTTTATTTTTCTTTTCTTTTTCCCAGCTATCTCGGAATCTGGCAAGATAGCTGGTCTCCTGCCATTTCCAAAAGTGTTTTGCTTTTCTTTTTCTGATAAAGGGTTGAAAAGATACAACCCTTTTCAGTTTGATGTATCTGGACCCTTTTCCCAGGGCAGATACATCGAGGAAAAGGCTGCATCTAGCCTTTTCCTTAGTGGCCTTTGATTTTCTAGGCTCCCTGCAAAAACGGGAGCCTGACAGTTACCTCTGGCAGCTTGTGCCAGAGGTAGCACCACGTGAGGACAAGTGTCCTCACATGAATAAAGAAAAATAAGAAATAAAAAACGAACTACTAATTTTCATTGTTCCTGGCTCTTACCTCAGCCAGGTGCATGCAGTTGCATGCAACAGCCTTCCATCTTTTGCTCTGCCCTCCCCTGAAAACGAGGAGGGCAGTTGTCAGTTTGGGAGGAGTAGGACCTCCTCCTCCCAACTCTCACGTCCCTCCTCCAAAAGGAGCTAGCCCAGTGGTATATACCATTTCTTAGATTCGATCCCAATATCTGCCGGGTGACAATTGAGTGAATTATCCTACTGGGCTAGCTCCTGTTTCACACTAAACAAGAGCTGCTCTTCAATATGAAGAGCGGCTTTGCAGGCTCCGCCCGTGTGTGGCCTAGCAGGCCTGTCCCGACTGTGGCTTAGCAGGGCTGCCCTGCCTGTGGCCTGCCAGCTTACCTGCCCGTGGCCTACCCATACCGGTTAGCCGTGTGGCCGCGGCTGGGTCGGCCATCGAACCGGGTAAGTCTTGGCATTGGTCTATCGTTCCCAAGGCTCGACGTCAAAACCCGCGGCATGGGTTGCGGCCCTATACCCCCCGCAACCCTCTTTTTAGCCCACTTAAGCCCTGAATCGCGCGACTTATCAGCCGCGCGACACCATTATAGATATAATAGGTTTAATTTTAGCATTTCTCTATCCGCACGTTTCTGCGGCTTCGACAAAAACGTAGCCCTTGTCATTCACACCCCATACCTCCGGACGTCACATGCGTCCGGACTAAAGTCTGAAAAACTCTTAGTTTCTCAGTCATAGGTCAGGTTTGAATAAACGTTTTGCAAACGTCAGTCTCATCAAGTCCTTCAATTCAACACAAGAGTCGGACAACGCCCGACGTTCAAAACACACCGGCAAATACCCTTGTCAGGGTTTTTGCCCCGACAGCGTCTCTCTAGGCACTTTCCTCACAGGCATTGCAAAAGAGTTGAAGGAGAGGATGCCAGCCTGGGCCAAAACGAAGAAAGATAGTAAAGGGCAGCTAGTGTTAGTTGACGTAGAGGTTCTTAGAAGTAGAGTAGGGGCCCTTATAGATTCAGGGGCCACCCGCAGTTATATTAGTTGTAAAGCGCTGAAGAAGTGAGGCTAGGATTGAAAGTCCAAAAGTTGGAAGACCCCATAGTTAGTGTCCTCGCAGACAACCACACTATGCGTGTTGAGGACTACGTAGAGGGAGTCCAGGCGTATTTCCGCCTAGAGAAAGATGGGAAGGTGGAGAGAGTTATCCATTCCCTGACTCTCCTCGTTCAGGATGACCTTCCTTTCGACATAGTCCTAGGTATGGACTGCGGAGAGGCAGCAGGGGCCACACTCCATCTGAGAGAGCATGAGTGTAGGCTCCCTAGTCCGTCAGGCGAGGTTAAGACAGCCCGTCTGTTCCACGTGTCAGGAGTAGATAACTCGCTGACACATTGTTGTCTCAGTGCTCCCGAGTTTGCGCGACTAGTGAGAAAGGAGCAGTTAGAGGACCAGATCTTTGTAGTGTATGTTAGACCTGTCACTGAGCCTAAGGAAGAGGATAGTTTCATGGATCCAGCCATTGCCAAGCTGCTGGAAGAGTTTAAAGATCTGACAGAGCCGCCGATAGGAATAGTGCCGCGGTCGATCCAACACAGAATAGAGATAGAGCCTGGCAGTAAGACTCCTAAGGGAGCAGATGTCCCCTAGAGAGTTAGAGGAGCTGCGCAAGCAGTTAGACGAGCTCCTTGAGAAAGGTTGGATTAGGCCCAGTTCGTCTCCTTTTGGAGCACCAGTTTTGTTTGTCCCCAAGAAGGAAGAAGAGCTACATATGTGTATAGACTATAGGGGTCTGAATGCGATTACAGTTAAGAATGTTGAACCACTGCCCAGGATAGACGATCTCTTAGATCGGGTGGAGGGTTGCAAGTATTTCTCAAAGATAGATTTAAAGTCCGGATACCATCAGATAGAGGTCCATCCTGATGACCAGTACAAGACTGCGTTCCAGACTAGATTCGGGCATTATGAGTTTATAGTGATGCCCTTTGGACTGCCCAATGCGCCAGCTACATTACAACGATGTATGAATGATTTGTTTAGGCCTTGGTTAGATAGATTTGTCGTAGTGTATTTAGACGACATCTTAGTATTCAGTAGGACCCTCCAAGAGCACAAGGGTCATTTGAGGTAGGTCTTGGAGAAGCTGAGAGAGGCGAACTTCAAGATTAACGCAAAGAAGTGCGAGTGGGCCAAAACGCAAGTCCTGTACTTGGGCCACGTGTTAGACGGAGATGGCATTAAGCCTGAGGACAATAAGATCGCGACGATTAGAGATTGGCTGAGGCCCCGCACATTGACAGAGTTGCGGTCGTTCCTAGGCCTAGCTAACTACTATAGGAAGTTCGTGAGGAACTTCTCGACTATCGCCGCTCCCCTTCGCAGGTTGCTCAAGAAAGAGGCAATCTGGCAGTGGGATAAAGACTGTACGTTTGCGCTAAAGAAGTTGAAGCGCGCGTTGATAGAGTACCCTGTCCTCAAAGTAGCAGATCCGTCTTTGCCGTTTGCGTCACCACAGATGCAAATCAGTATGGGATAGGCGCCATGTCACAGCAGGATGACGACAACCGCTACAGACCCGTAGAGTTCATGTCAGCGAGGATGCCCTCAGAGAAGGTTGCTACCTCGACGTATGAGAGAGAACTCTACACTCTCAGGCAGGCTTTAGAGCACTAGAAGCATTACTTGCTTGGGAGGCACTTCAAGGTGTATTCAGACCATGAGACGCTCAGATGGCTGAAGACATAGGCCAAGATGACACCTAAGTTGACTAGGTGGGCCGCTGAGATAGATCACTATGACTTCGAGCTCAAGCCTGTTAAAGGCAAGTATAATGTAGTTGCGGATGCTCTGAGTAGGATATCGGACTACTTTGGAGCTATAGTTCACTATCTGGATATAGGGAGTGACCTGCAGGAGAAAGTTAGACAGGCGTATGCACAGGACCCTATCTATAGCGACCTCCTCAAGAGAGTCAAGGAGGCCCCAGAGACCGAGCCAGATTACCGCACTACAGAGGGGTTGTTATTTGAGAAGACTGATGTAGTAGACCGCCTGTGCGTTCCCAACAGTGAGGAGATCCGCAGTTTGATCTTAGGGGAATGCCACGACACAAAGGGACACTTCGGTTGGCAAAAGACTCTAGCCAATCTAATGCACGCGTATACATGGCTAGGACTGAAGAACGACTGCATAGAGTATGTCCGCAGTTGCAAAGTCTGCCAGAGAAACAAGAATACTACGGGTGCCCCTCTGGGTCTTCTCAGACCCTTGCCTATTCCTGACCAGCCCGAAGACTCTGTGTCCATTGACTTTATGGATACTCAGGTCAAGAGTAGGCACGGCAAGAGCCAAGTCATGGTCATAGTTGATAGATTTAGCAAGTATGCTGTCTTTGTTCCTTTGCCCGCAGAGGCCCGTACTGAATTGGTGATTCATAAGTTTTTTTATTTTTGGGTTAGTGAGCATGGAGTCCCGTTGTTTATAGTCAGCGATAGAGATAGTCGCTTCACTAGCCAGAACTGGCAGGAGCTGATGAAAGTCTATGGATCTAAGTTGTTGATGTCGTCTGGCCGCCATCCAGAGACTAACGGTCAGACAGAGCAGATGAACAAGATCCTGCAACAAGTTCTGCGTATGTACATTAGACCCGATCAGATCAACTGGGACGAGATGTTACCCAAGGTAGCCAGTGCGTATAATAACAGTGTGCACTTGTCCACCTGTCGCGCTCCCAATGAGTTGCACAAGTCCTTTAGACCGCACAGACCGTTTGAAGGGCTTAACCAATATGAGATTCATAGGCTACAGTCAGTTCTAGTCCAGTCAAGCAAGTACCGCATGGGACTGTGTGCACTACGGGCATGGGAAAGGGCCAGACCAGCGACCTACAGAAGTATAAAGCAAAGGGCAGCGTCCAGCCATTCATTCATTCCTGCGTGAGCCATGCGGAAGCGCTGCCACAGCGACTTGTGCGAGGTGGTCTGCAGTGAGCCCGAAGACGAAGTGGGCGAGAGAGAAGGAGCGTAGCCATAGCGATAGGGTAGCAGCGGCCATAGCCGCCATAGCTGTAGATAGAGTTCAGCGTGTGTGTGTGTGTCTGGGTGTGTACAGAGTATCGTGCGTGGGATATCCAGGGTGATCCTGTGTATGCGAACAGAGAGTTGTGTGGGCGCTGAGTCGCCATAGCCATCGGAGTGAACTTGTATCTGAACTGCGTTTTTTGTTGCCATATCTCTAAGTTCTGAGTGGGCGCTTGTCGCCAGTTTGCTGCGCACATGTTTGCATGCATGTGAAGTGTGAAAGATAGCGAGTCTGATTGCAAAAAGACTTTAAAAACTAATAAAAGGTAATGAATTACTAATAATTAAAAAATTGGGGTTGTCTAATAAATTATTATAGAGAGAGAGCATATCCAGGCCCCCCAAAAAAGCATAAACGGGCCTGAAAAACCCCCAAAACAATTTTGGGGGCTTGGCTCCTCAATGGGGAAGGGTCCTGGACCTTTTTTTTTTTTTCCCTCGAAATTTGGCAGATCCAGACCTTCCAGACCGGACGTCTGGAGTCCGGACTGAATCCAGACCGTCTGGACGGTGGTCCGGACGTCCGGATCGTAGCCATGAATAAAACTTGATGAGAGTTTTAGTAAGAATATTACTGAAGGAACAGATTCGTGGGCAAGGAATAACCTATCAATAAAAAAAAAGAAACACGTGAGACATTCCCCCACTCTCCTCCCCCCTTCTATCCCTATTTCCTTACCTCCCTATGCCCCCACCTTCCTTCTCCTTATCCCTCTCCTTTCCCCCTTTACTCTTTGTTTCCCATCCCTTCCCCCACCCTTTCCCCCTGTCACTTCATTCACCACCCTGCAGCCAGCACGCAGTAGCCCGCCACTCAGCCAGCGCCCAGCACTCGGCCACGCAGCAGTCAGCGCCCAGCAGCCCACCACGCAGCCACTGCCCAGCAGCCTGCCATGCAGCCCAGTGACCTGCCACGCAGCCAGCGCCCAGCAGCCCGCCACGCAGCCAGCGCCCAGCACTAGCAAGCAGGCGTCCCACTATGCTGTGTGCAGGCTCCCACTAGTCAAAACCACAAACTTGAAAGGATGGAGGCAGCAAGAGAAAAAGGAGAGAAGGGAGAGAGACGATTAAAGAAGCGAAGGCGAAGGGTAAGGAGGAGGAGAGAAGAATAGACATAGAAAAAAAGCAGGAACAGAGAATGAATCATGGAGAAGAACCCCGCCCCCACCACAAACAAACATCCTATGCTCACTCACCTCGGTACTGAGGAAGATGGTGATGATGATGTGACTGATGAAAACGACCTCCGAGATGATGATGATGATGTGGCTAATGGAAACAACCACCAATGATGATACAATGCTACTATTATTGTGACTCCATCGATGATAGTGATAACGGAAAAGATGCCGATGAAGATGATCCTTAATGCACACACCAGTGATAAAGAGGAAAGACCACGTTGACGAGCCGATGGTAACAGTCCCCGAGTCGAAACAGCATCCTCACGTCGCTCGAAGAGTCCGCACTCACTATTTCCTGTTGATCCTCCTCCCACTCCCCGTTATCTCCCTCTTCTCTTCTCCCCTCGCGGAAGTCGACCTCCCTCCACTATTAACCCGCGAATGAAGAGTGAGAGAGATTAATCAAGAAGCTTTGCTCTCAAAGGAAAACAAGCTCCCCTCCATACGGCATGCTAACCTGCAGCATTGCCCGAATAAAGCGTGAAGCAGCGAGATGGCACATCCGTGCTTTCAAAAGACAGGAAAAACCAAGTAACATTATTATTACCATGTCATCGTCATGTAGCCCCCTATAATTCTTGTGACTAGCCAACACCCGCCCCTGTTATAGAAGATGAAGATGCCACCTCAGCACTGACATGGCAGCCTGGCCAGTCAGCATGTGCACAACCACATGGCCCCCGCCACGCCCGCTCAAGCGCCAGCAACGCATACATGCCTCCCCAGCATTGCCCGCACGAGCACCAGCGTCCACCGCAAGCTCCACCAGAAGCCCGCACCCATTCCGCCTGCAGCCCGCGCTTACCCCACCAAGCATGCCCACATGCAATGCCAGATGCGCGCTTCCTCGACGACCACCCACTGCGCCAGCGCGCCCACCTGTAGCGACCGCACGCCCCTCCCGAAGCCCGCGCCCACATGACCAGCAAAGCACACGACACACAAGCAGCGTTCGAGCGATCCATCAGCAGCGCCTCCGACATCCCCGTCCCCTGCTCCATCGCGCTGGGGGGAAGAAAGTCTGCCAGCCCATAAACTTTCACGAAATCATGGCGGTCCATTTCCCTTCAGAAGGATCACCTGCCCAATATAATAAACAGCAACTGCGATACTTTCTGGCTTTCAATGTGATTGTGCAATCTGGATATTGTCATCTCGCTATTGCTCATTCTCCTTGCAGTTGAGCAGTTTACTTTGATGTAACTTACAAACAGCTAAATCCCTTGGTAGTCGACAGAGGGTCGAAGGCCCGAAATTTCAGCGTCTTTTTAATGCCATTCATAAGAAAACCCAAAGGCATTTTTAACCAAGCTTGGCACCAGTGCGGAGAGTGGACACCATATTAACAAACAACCCAAAAAAAAAAAAAAAAAAAAAAAAGCAGGGTGAACTGTGAGGCAAAAGTGTACTTGAATGAAAATTTGCATTCAGAGAATTTTCAGAAATTTAAGAAATGGACCAAATGGTACCCAACTTCAGAAAATGTTTCAGAGTCCTCTATAACGATGCATCAGGATGCATCCAGGTCAACGGTCTTCTGTCTGAACCCTACCCAGTCTCAATATCTGTGCAACAGGGGGACCCCCTTGCTCCACCAATCTTTCTATTTGTAATGGAAGCTATTGCGTTCTTCTTACGCAAAGACCCCGCAATGCAAAGATTGCCGGAAATTAATGTCGGTACCCATCACCATATCCAATTCCCAACAGTCATAATGTTTGCTGATGACCTCACGGTCCTTATAAGAGCTTCGGATTCCTCGGTGAAAGCGCTTGTCAGAGCAATGGAAGCTTTCAGGCTGGCCTCTGAAATGAAAATCAATTGGAAAAAAATAATAGGCTGGTGGCTTGCAGAGGAAGAAAAACCGAGGATGGAAGGTCCTGAAGCCGACATGACGTGGGAAAAAACGGAGGAGCCGACAAGATACCTGGGAATTCTGGTAACTAAGGATGGCCCCGCTCCACGAATGGCACAAAACATGCTAACTAAGCAAATTAACAGACTGGGATGATGGCGGAATACGTTTACATCATTGCTAGGAAGGGCCCTAGCCATCAACACATCTATCTTCTCCATGATGTGGTATATTGCCTCCATTTGGACTATACCTGATCACACGACCAAGGAACTGAACCGCAGAGTCAGGGCATACCTCTGGTCAGGCGATCCTAACAAAGCTAAATACATACCCAAGATAGCCTGGCATTACATAACAAGAAGGCCATCTAAGGGGGGTCTAGGAATCATCGACCCGAAGCAGGAAACTAAAGCTCTTCAGATCAAGTGGATCATTAAGCTGCTAACCCAACCCAGACTGGCATGGCATAAATTAGCAGTAGACAGCATCAGAGCAATAGCTCCTATCGACAGTCCAACCAACATGTCAGGCCTCTTCTGGTAATGAACAAGGAGTGAACTCCAAAGACTGGCCGCAGGAGACGATCAGCAAATGCCTCACTGAACGAGTCGTGGCCCCCTACCCCTTACTGGACTGCTCTTATGCATATATGGAGGGAAATTATGTTAAAAAAGAACAAGAAGCCCAAATCTAAGGATGAAGTGTTGCGCCAACCCCTGTTTGGAAACCCATGTGTGAGAGACACAGGCACTCACTCACTCTCACTTTCAAGCGGCCAGCGATGGCTCTCATGGATCACGCACGGAGTATGGAGAGTCAATCACATCGGGGATGAAGACAGAAAGGACTGGATTGACGAGGAAACAATCAAATCACTCCTGAAGGGTTGCCACAGCAAAGATGAAAACCTGCCAACAGTCATTAATAGTATCCCGGATGGATGGAAGGACTTACTCAAAGAGGAATTCTCTTGGAAGCCAGGCGAGTGGGGAGTTCTGACACAGGAGACGGTACCTGCAAGGGCATATCAATTCTCCCACAGGGCCCCGGGATCAGACCTCTCGGGGGTATTCACCTCATTCCCGATAGACCTAACCAATCCCAAATCCCCGTCCATCTACAACACAGACCCACAACAGTCAATCCTGAGCTCTTTTACGCTTCGAAAAGTAAGAGTATTAGGCAGTTGGCCAAAGGTAATCTTCCAAATTGAAACAGCAATCCAAGAGTATTAGGCAGTTGGCCAAAGGTAATCTTCCAAATTGAAACAGCAATCCAAGAATTAGAGTTCGACCCAGATGAGTGGGCATGGTCGTCCAGGTAACAACAGACTCTTCAAAACACCCATTCAGATCACACAATACACAGTCAAAATGGGCTACAGAATGCTGCTAAAGACGAAAGACCCAGACCTGGTGATTAAAGTTAGGTGGAACAAAATATTGGGCCAGGAAGCAGAGCAAATATCCAAAATGCCTGGAAGAATTATAAATCAATACGCCCGGTCAAAATAAGAAGCCTGCAGTGGCTCATTGCTTACACTGCACGACCTGTGAACAGTTGGCTACACATCAGAAGGAGAAAAAATGACCTGAACAGCTCCGATCTCTGTGTAGTATGCTCAGACAATGAACAGGAAAACATCACACACTGCCTGATCACATGTACGGAAGCTACTGACTACTGGGCAAGGGCATCCGCTCTGTGGAACTACCTATTTTCTTCTCCTTTCCCCAAACACCCAATCCAACTACTCCTATGGACCAACATTCCTACTGACTTCAACAAGTCAGAGAGCATCTGGACTGGCATGATTCGAAAGGTGACACTCTGGGTCATATGGAAGGAAAGATGCAGCAGAACTTTGGGCAACTCCAGCAATCCATGTGAAAAGGTATGGGCAACGACCAAATCTTTAATAGAGACTGAAGTCTCGTCCCAATGGAAGAAAGTCAGGATTCAAGCTCAGGAGAATCAGGAGAAGCAGCAAGAGATTCTGACAAAATTCATGAAAGTATGGCTGGTTAATGGAAAGGTGGCGTTTATTCAAGGACTTCACCTCAGGTGGAAAGACTGGCACAACTCCTGTCCACTTCAGAGAGCACGGGGCAGTCAAATCCTACAGGCTGATCCTTATCATTTATCAGGGGAAGAGAGTTAACTCAGTTAAGCTGACAGCCATTCCTCCATGTTACTGGTGTAATCATGCTGTCCGGGGCTTCCTCATCCAGATGGAAGGAAGTGCGAGTGTGTTCCATAAAGGAACTGACGAATCTCTTCAAAATATAGCTGAGGGTTTAGGGTTTAGGGTTTAGGGTTTAGACAATCAAGGCAAACAGGGATCAGAATGGTAGGAATCTCACGAGGCACATGGGCGGGGATCAGAGTTTAGACAGAATCGGCAGCATTTGTAGCTTCCAGGCCTTTCTTGCCATTTATGTTTTATCTGACAGGCCATTATAGTGGACCTAAGAGGAAAGGGAGAAGAATGGCAAGCTGACAGTCAAGCCTCCACGATGCTGGAGTAATCAATGCTGGTCAGGGTTCCTTCAGCCAGATGGAAGGAAGCGTATGTGTGTTCATGATGTAATAGGAACCGGACTGATGCTCCCCAGAATGGAAATGGAGCCAGGGCCATAAGGACCTGTTTTATGGGGAAAAAAAAGAAAAAAGAAAAAAGGTCAGCACAGACACTTTGGTAGTCCTATAGCGAGCTACTGGGGGCTCTTGGTGGTTCCGGGTGGAATCTGCATCAATGATCTTTTCTTACAACAGCTCAGTCACACTTCTGTCCCTTTAAATTGCAAATGATTGAGGCCTTTCTTTTGTTTGGGAATTAACGACCCAACTAATGATTCTTGCAATTGGTAATCCTTCTATCCAATCTTTAAGGTGTCAGAGCTGTGATTAATCTTATTTTCTTTGTAGTGTGGCCCACGAATGAGCTTGCAGAAGGAACCCTGATCAGCATTGATTACTCCAACAACGAGGAGGATTGACTGTCAGCTTGCCCTGTTTACACCTTTCCTCTCAGGATTACTATAATAACCTGTCAGATAAAACGTGTAGAGCAAGAAAGGTCTACGAAGCAACATCTGCTACCAATGCTGTCAAAAGCCTAAGCCCTACAGCTAGGCATTGTGACCTCTTTTGAATTTTAGCCCCTGCTTGTCTTGTTTATGCCCCAACCCTCAGCCCTAAACCCTAAACCCTAAAGAAGATTAATCCTTTTCCATGTGTTCCATGTGAACCACCGGCTGCCACCAGACGGAAGGAAGTGTGGGTGAGTTCTATGATGTAATAGTCCCATGACTTGCCGGTCGAATAGGAACCGGACTGATGCTTCCCAGAATGGAAATGGAGCCAGGACCACAAGGACCTGTTTTAAAAAAAAAAAACTGAATGAGCTTGCAGTGTGAGGGTGCCGTCGTAACGGAAGTTCCTGTTATGGAGTTCGTTTCCCTTCTTCTAGTTGTTATTAATACTTATTATTCAGCAAGCTCGAGATAGTTATTCTGCTGCACCTGATTTTTGTGATCCAACTTTGGCATCGTTGCAGCCACTTTTGGCTAAGCAGTGTTAGCACTTAAGATAGAAAGGACTCAACCTCAAGTTGAGTAGGCCAGCCACTGAGCTTTACATAGCTGTCCGTGTCTCTTGGATGTCGTTGACAGCTGCAGAACGGTATGTTCTTCCCTGCTTCCAGTAAACAACCCTGAGCAGCAGGAAGCCACCACCTGCACCGGGCTGTCACGAAGTCAAGGAAAAGCCTTCTCGATAATATTGACCCGGTAAAGGATGTAAAAGAACATCCAGGGAAGCATCCAAAAAGTTTCCAAGCACAGCAAGTCAGTCACAGGAACTAGTAGTAGTAGTAGTAGTCCAAAGAAGGGGCCCGGTTTTGAAGGAAGGAGACTGGGTGGGACTCCCTAGCACCCCGGGTTTGGTTGGATGGTACACATGGTGGGTGGTAACAAGGTGCTGGTTGAGAGATATACGTTGGGGAGGGAGGACATCCGGATGGGGAGTAGGCAGCCTTTTACCTGAGTCCGCAAGGCTGAGGTATTTCGTATTAGGGTCATACAGATGGAGGGGAACAGAGTTCGTTTCGGCCGATGACGCCAATAGCGGACCTGCCCTTTGACCCCCGGTAATGGCAGTGGAAGCCGGGGAGAGCAAGGACTGCACAACGGCCTTTGAGCCTTGGTGACATGAAGGTGAAAACAGCGTACCGTATGTTGAGACCCAAAAAAGAGCTGCGGGACACAATCTGCAACAGGTAGCAACACCATTTCAACATTGATCAGAGTACCCTGCGTCCCATTCACTGGTTTCGCGAAGCCAAATTGTGGCCGGCCAAGATCTCATCGCTGCAGTGGCAGGTGGCCCACTGATGCCTTCCGACTAACGATTGGCTGATCAACCACACCAGGCTGGAGCAGCAGGGACGGGCGCTGCCTTAGTGCACGAAATGTCTACAGAGTTACCCACCGTGAATTTCAAAGAGGAGTGCACGAAATGTCTACAGAGTTACCCACCGTGAATTTCAAAGAGTGAGTGAGTTAATCGAGCACTTCTTTCTGCAGTGCCCATCATCAGTGCTACTGTGGCGATGGTGGGACAGAATATGGCAGCAGACGGTCCCTGGTACCGACTGGCCATGGGACTGGAGGGCGCTGACAACGGGTCACTGGCCATAGTGCCCGGACGACCCACTGACGAGAAACCTTTTCCGGGTGGGCAGGTGTAGCGGACCTCTGGTTGGCCTGTGAGACCAGCCCTTTGGCCTGTTCTCACAGGCCTGTGTTGTATTCGGGGTAGTCCAGTTCAGGCCGGTACCTCTGTCGGTACCAGCCAGTCCAGTCCAGTCCAGTCAGTCCGCTGGGGTATACCCCAGCCAGAGTCTGTAATTTGCATCATTCTACATTCACACAGTTTGGAGTACGTGCGTTGGAGTTCACGTGGGAGTTGCACTGTGCCATGTTGCTCCACCCTCATCCTCCATCTCCATCTCTATCCCAGGCGGAGCATCTCACCCGGTGGGTCCGCCACACTGGTATCGGAGGGGGAACATTCCCCACTCCCACCCACCACACCGCATAGCAGGAAAGAACTGCAAACCCGACACTGTTTTTTTTGGCTGTTTTCCGGCCATTTCCAGTGAAAAAAAAGCGGAAAAACGTGATGAAAGGTACAGGAGGGAAGAAGCGACACGTGGCGAGAAAAGAGAGACGGTGGCCGCCGCACACGCACACGCATGCGCGTTCTTCACTATTTTTCCACTGCTGCAGCAACAGTTTGGCAGCAGTTCAAGATCCCCCCTGGCTAGGGGGCTGTGCAACTGTGGCAGTAGGGTGGCTGATCAAGATCTCGGCCAACCCTGAAACATCATCATCATTGTCTTCTATTGCTGCGGCAGCAGGCCAGCAGCATCTTGAAGGTCAAGATCCTGTGGATTTTGGTAGTGCTCCGCTCTTGGCCACCCAAGAGCTTGGTATCACCATCCTACCCACTAACCTACTCTCCCCCAACCCCTTCTCTCTCCCCCCCCCACATCATTACTCATACACCCTAACACTACTCCCTCCTTCTACCTCCCTCTTCACTCATCTTCCACAACCCTTTTTCTCTCCCCCTTTCTCCACTCACCATCTTCTACTAATCTCTTCTACCCCTCCTCACCTTTCCCGTCCCTATTTCTTTCATTCTCTCACCCTCATCTACCCCCTTCTCTCCCCTAACGACAACCCCATCACTTCCCCCATCTCCCCCTTCACTCTTTTTCTCTCTCTCACCTATTTCCCTCTTTTCTCCTTCACTTTTTCATCCCCCTCCCCCCCAACTTCGAAATTTTTCTGTTTTTCTTCTTTTTATCTTTCTTTTGATTTATATTTCCTTTTTTTTCCAAAAATTTGAATTATCTTATTCCCCAGAATCCCCACCTTCTTTTCTCATTTTCTGATTTATTTCATTTTATTTTTATTTATTCTGAAAATTCGAATTTCTTTGCGGCACCCTTAAATCTGATTAGGAGTTTGTCATTCTTGCTTTCGGCACACATTTTGACCCCGTGGGAGTAACGAAGTGCTGCCGAAATTTTCTCATTTTACTTGGTCTTTCTTCTTGACGACACACTTCGACCCCATGGGGGTAACGAAATGCTGCCAAAATTTTTGAAAAATTCAACACTTAGTCTCTCTTCACTCTCCACCTCCTCATTTCTTTCTTTATTTATTTACTTATTATTTCTTTATTTATTTTCTAAAATTTTTAATGTGCGGCATTTTGAAACTTAGTGTGCTTATCTTGGTCTCTCCTTCCCCTTGGCACACTCTTAACCCCATGGGGGGTAGGGAAATGCTGTCGAAAATTCCAACAAAATAAATATTATTGCTCTCTTCACATTTTTTTTACTTAATTCTTTAATTATTTTTATTATTTATTTATTTATTTATTATTTTTCTCTCAAAATTTCACTGTTTATTTATTTTTTCCTTCCCCCCTCCCCTCCATGGTTGCTATTTTATTTTCTTGATTAGGTCACCGGTACCCTACCCTAACCACTCAAACTCCAGTTAGGGTTTTCTTAGGGTTTTTATAGGGTTTAGGGTTCTCCAACCCCCACTACTTCCCCTTTCCATTCGGGCACCCTGGACCCGAGCCACCCTTCCCCCTTTGCGGGCGCCCGCGCTCGACTCACTAGCGCCGCCCGTCGCTTTCTACCGCGGACCCCCCCCTACGCCCTCCGCTCACGCGGACCTCCTCTGGCCCCTCCAGTCCGGCCCGTCACCTCCCCATGGTCGACGACGTGTCACAAGTCGCCGACGCGGCGACGACCTCGACACCGGGCTCCATACTCGTGCCGGCGGACCAGGACCATCAGCCCTAGGGGGATCTGCACACCCTCTTCACCTCCCTCCTTGCCCCCTTACAAGCGCAGGTGGCGACTCTTGCCGCTGGTTTGTTGCAACTCCAGGACGCTAGCCGTCCTTCCTCTCCCCACTCTGTCTCTTCCTCTTGCACTCAGTACGGGTTCCCCGTCCTCCGACATGGTGGCCATGGCGGAGCTTCCTCCTCCGCTGCCCCCGATCCGACCATCCTGGTGACCGTCCATGCTCCTAGCGCGGCGACCGCCACGGGCCAGGCCATCCCTCACTCTACAGGCGCACCCACTCAGATTCCGGTCACTACGGCCACAGGACCACAACCCGCTGCCGCGGTCTCAGCTTTTTCGGGTGCCCCGCTTCTCCCTCCCTTTCGCACGACCGCCGCACCACCTGGCTCTCCCCCTTATGCCCCGCGCTGCTCGTGCGTCTACTTCCCCCACTCCTCCTACGACTACGCCCTGCTCGATCTATGTCCGCCGTCTTGAGATCGAGCTTGCCCAAATCCGGGCCGACCTCGCCCTCTTACGCCTTCAACCACCCCTACCATCACAGGTGGCCGCGCCTTCGGGCGCACCCCCTTCTTCCTCTACTCTTCCATCCATGCAGACTCGTTTCCCCCGCCTTGCGCGGGGTACAGGGCCGCGACGCATGCCGCGGGTTTTGACGTCGAGCCTTGGGAACGATAGACCAATGCCAAGACTTACCCGGTTCGATGGCCGACCCAGCCGCGGCCACACGGCTAACCGGTATGGGTAGGCCACGGGCAGGTAAGCCAGCAGGTCACAGGCAGGGCAGCCCTGCTAAGCCACAGTCGGGGCAGGCCTGCTAGGCCACACACGGGCGGAGCGTGCAAAGCCGCAGGCAGGGATGTTACCTGGGCTAAGCTCTTCATATTGAAGAGCAGCTCCTGTTGAGTGTGAAACAGGAGCTAGCCCAGTAGGATAACACACTCAACTGTCACCCGGCAGATACCGGGATAGAATCAAAGAAATGGTATATACCATTGGACTAGCTCCTTTTGGAGCTGGCCGTGGTTAATTCATGCCGACGCGATCTGATCTGGCCATCCGATCGAAGAGATCGCGCGGCCCAGATCAGGCGCGCGAGGTTAGCATGGCCCCTGCGCAACAGTAACACGCATAAATCGAAATAAAAATAAATAAAAATAAAAATAAAATAAAAACAAATAAAGAACAAAAGCGCCACATGGCGCCCGAAGATGTGCCCAAGGGCACATAGCTGTAACCGTTGGCTTATGCCAACGGTTTTTTTTTATTAC
>BFEA01000207.1:2167884-2179280 GCA_003427395.1 Chara braunii | reverse complement strand
CTTCTCCATCCCTTGACCCCATGCAGACTACCGAATTTGCGAGTCCCTCCCGCTCCACCAGCGAAGGGCTTGCGTTCCTAGCTCACGAGCCTACATCCGACTCAATGGCAACCCCTATGGCAACCCGTTCGGGCCCAACTTCCCAGTCGGATCCCATATTGGACCTCCTCCACCGCATGTAGGCCACACTCGAGGCCAAAATCACGGCCCTCCATACCGACTTTTCATCCTTGTCGGTTGGAGCCCCGTACCAGTGCATCTCCCTCCCCACCCCCCTCGTTTGCATCTATGCCAACTTCCTCTCCTTCTTCGGCTGGCGTCATCTACATGCTTGTCTCTTCCACGGGCTGCATGTCCTCACCCCAGTCCCACCCTTCCTCTGCAGCCATCTCTGCCTCCCAGGTTTCTGCCCCTGCACCTCCCTCCTCAGGACCCCTGGCATCTTGTTCCGCCACCTCCTCGACGTTAGTTTCCACGGCACTTCCCTCATCACCCCCCGCTCCTTCCCCCCCCCCCCCCCCCCCCCCCCCTTACACCCAGGACACAGAATGTCGAGCTCCAACGCCAGCTCACCCTGGCCCATGATCACATCCGCCAACTCCAAGGAGGTCAACCCCTGCCTCCCCACCTCGCAGCACAGCCTGTTGCCCCTTTCATCTATCGACAGCATCAGACACAGGCCGTTGCGATTCATTTCACGCTCCCACCACCAGCCACCACGATGTGTCAGGGACCTTTGCCCTAGCTCCCCGCTCTTTCTAGTGGTCCTGCTGGTGCCACTACTTCTTCTGTCCTCTTGTCACAATCGGCCCTTGCTCTCCCTACCCATTACCGGCCCCTGACGTATGTTCCACAGTTTCGACGGGACCACCTCCCACAGTTTGACGGCAAGGCCTCTGAGTTCCAAGGATGGATCACTACTGCTGAGGAGCAGCTTCGCTACCATGGTGTCACCATGGAACTATGGCCCGTTGAGATGTCCTCTCGCTTTACAGGTCGTGCAGCCATCACCTGGCGCGACTTCCTCGCCCTTCGCTCACAGCGTGGTGTACATGAGGGCATGTCTTATCATGAGTTTCGCGACTTCCTTCAACAGTACTTTTCTCATCCTGCGCCAACCCGCGACCCGATTACCCGTGTGGCTGAGATCAGATGGCTCGGTGGCGACAATGCTTTAAAGTCATACATCACGACATTTCACCGTGTACGCGCTCAGATTCCAATCACAGCCATTCCCGAGGACACCATGACCCAACGATTCCGCGCAGGTCTACCTCAGTCATTCCAGTTGCAGATGATGGCGTATTCCATCTCCACCTTACCAGAGGCTTTCAACATAGCTCGGGCCATTCATCTCACTTATGCCCCACTAGTTGGCCCCTYGCCTCAGCCCGCCGCTGCCCACTCTGCTACTACTGCAGCCTCTCGCCCCTCCCAGCCTCAACAGTCCTCCACATACCGTCGTGGCCCTCGTAGAGGCTCTGGACGATTCCTCTCTCGTCGCTTGCATGCGCTGCTTCGTGATCCATCGAGCATTGATGATGGCACTGCCTCAGATGATTCTGCGAGTGACCCAGATCAGGAACCCGACCCTCAGTCCCCCGTGGAGTCCGACGCCTCTTCCCATGACGACCGTCTTGTCCGGGCCCTTTCCACCCTCCTCCTACGCCAGCCCTTATTCTCCAGGACTCGCTCTACGGTCACTCAACTACCCCTCCCAGCGGGCTTTGTGTTCCCTCGCAGCCGCTTGACCATCGCTGAGAGTGAGGACCTTCGCACACGAGGCATCTGCACCCGCTGCCGCCTCGCCGGCCATACCTCCTCTACCTGCCCGTACGCAGACGCCCTCCAGAGTCACTTCGCACAGCAGGCTCGCCCTCAGGCTGTTCCCCCCGTCTCGACCTCCAGTGTAGCACCCACCTAGTTGCGATGTCCCATTCCCCTCACTCTCCTACGGTAGCAGGCATACCCGTTTACAACTCTACCTTTGCACCGATTGCTACTCTTCCCGATGACTCTGGTCCAACCTTATCTGTGGGTGACCCTATCGACACTGGTGGGATGCCTTCTCCTTCCTTGCCTAGCGTCCCTCGTGACCCCCCTCCTCCACGTCCTTCTACCAGGCGTGCTCTTCGCACGGCCCGCTGCAGTGCTTCCTTTATTGCAGCCGAGGATATCATTGACTTCCTGGACCTTGAGTGTGTTAAGGTCACCAGGAACGTCTCCGCCTTAAAGAACGCACCCTGTCTGCGATGTCTCAGCGCCTACACAATCTCGATCGCACCTTACCGATTATTCCAGTGCGCCTCGGGACCTCTACTAGAGTGTATCGCGCACTATGGGATTCTGGCTCTACTGGCGACTTCATTCATCCTCACGTAGTTAAGGAGGCATCTCTCTGTACACCCGCCTACCCTTCCACTGTCACTGTCACGCTTGGCGACAATCAGGCCAAATCCTTCGTCGATTCGGTGGTGCCTGATCTTCCATTCTCCTTCCCCCTGCGGATGCCCCACAACCTTCGCAAGGCCCCTCGGTTCCATGACAAGTGGACCTTCGATGTCATGGAAACCCTATATGATCTCGTTCTTGGCACTGCCTATTCCCATCAGTTCGCTCATGCCGGCCCCGATTGGACCCACGACGATCTCGTCCTCGACGCCAAGGACGGGAAACAATACCGTATTCCGTTGTTGGGCAAATCGGACTCTACCCTGTTAATGCCACCATCTGTACACCTACCCAGTTCCACCACCTCCTTCATGAGCCTGATGTAGAACTTTATGCTGTCGACATCACGGATCTCCTCACCTGCAACTCCATGCATCAGGACGTTGAGTTGGTCGAGCTCGATCCACCACCTCCCAAGCCCCCCGACCCTCCTGATTCCTCAGCTTCCTTAACCTCCTCTACCCCTGCTAGCCCACTTCAGTTTCTCGCTTCCCTTACCACTGATACACCCTCAGTCCCTACCCCATACAGACCCCCTCCACCTCTGCTTCAGACGCTGCCGCTGCCAAGGAATTTGACACCCTTCTTTCTTCCTTGCCGCCTAGCGTTGGTGCCCTCCTTCGTGAGTATCACGATGTTTTTCCACCATCCGTCTCCTACAACAACATTCCTCCCATGCGTGGTATCGAGCACCACATCCAGCTCGAGCCCAACAATCGCATTCAAAATCGCGCCCTTTATCGCCTTTCGGTTCCCGAAGCCCAAGAACTCAAGCGCCAACTTGAGGAGCTGCTTCGCCAGGGCTTCATTAAACCGAGTACTTCCCCATGGAGTGCCCCGATCCTCTTCGATCGCAAGAAGGACGACACCCTTCGTCTCTGTATTGACTACCGCGGTCTGAACCACTACATGGTCAAAAATAGTTATCCCATGCCTCGCGCGGATGACCTGTTTGACCGCCTTTCCAGCCACCATTTCTTCACAAAGATCGATCTTCGTAGCGGATATCACCAGATCCGCGTAGCCGAGGAGGACCAGCCCAAGACCACTTTTCGTTCTCGTTTCGGGCACTACGAGTTTACCGTCATGCCTTTCGGTCTCCGTAATGCCCCCGCCACTTTCCAGATGGCTATGAATACGATGTTCCAAGACCTTCTTGAGGACTATGTTCTAGTCTACATTGACGACATCCTGATCTATAGTCGTACCCTAGAGGATCACCTGACCCACCTTCGCACTGTCCTGCAGCGACTACGCGACCACGGGTTCTATGCGAAGCTTTCCAAATGCAGCTTTGCTCAACCCAAAGTCGACTTCCTCGGGCATCAGGTCTCCGAGCACGGACTCCACATGGACGACTCGAAGATTCAGGCCATTGTCGACTGGCCCACTCCTACCTCTCTTCCTGCGCTGCGTAGTTTCCTTGGGTTGACCAACTACTATGGTCATTTTCTTAAAAACTACGCGCAGTATTCTTCCCAGCTTACCCCTCTGACTCGCGGACATCTGCCTTTTCATTGGACCCCGGCTCACGAGGATGCTTTCCGCTCTCTCAAGTGACTTGTCACGTCAGCTCCCGTCTTACACTTACCCAACTACTCGCGCCCATTTATCGTCACCACCGACGCATCCGACTTCGCTATTGGAGCTGTTCTCTCCCAGATCTACCCGAGTCCCGCCTCCCTCACATTCCTCGCTTTCCTCCTCCACCTCCAGCGACTGCGGCTCATCTTGCACCCATCGAGCCCACCCCCCCAGGGGCCCCACCCCCTTATATTCCTGACGTCGCTGATGGCGGTATAGTCGAGTCTCGTGATGGAGAGTGTCCGGTTGCTTATCTATCTCGACAGCTACTTCCCGCTGAGCGTAACTATACTGCCGACGAGCGTGAGGTCCTTGCGCTGGTCTACGCTGTTAAGAAGTGGCGTCATCATTTGCACAGTCATACTTTCACCGTTTTGACGGACAACTCTGTCCTCGCCGCCTTCCAGACGAAGCCTAAGCTCACTTCTCGTCAGGCTCGTTGGTGGCGTGACCTCTCGGAGTTCAACTTCACCATCAAGAAGATTTCCGGCGAAAGCAATCGTGTTGCAGATGCCTTATCCCGCCGCCCGGACGTTCAGTGCAAGGATCGTCAGCTATCTGCTATCTCAACTCCCACCATCCACCCCGCCTTTCTGGATGAGTACCGCCGCGCATACACCCAATGCCCTGAGTTTCAGTCCATCTACGCTAGCCTACAGGCTAGCAAGTCCGTCCCTAACTTCCAGCTCGATCCCTCTGGACTCCTATATTGGCTTGGTCGCCAAGGTACTCGTACTCCCCGCTTATGCGTGCTCTTTACTGACCAGCTCCACGTTCGGGTCGTCGCTGAGTGTCATGACCAGCGCACCGCCGGTCATCTTGGTGTCTTCAAGACACTTGACCGCCTCTACGACCATTACTATTGGGAGCATCATCGTCCTTTCACTAAAGGAGTACGTCCGCACCTTCAGGATCTGCCAGGAGGCCAACATTCCCAACCACCCCCTCTACGGTCTTCTTCAACCCTTACCCATTCCTACTCAGCGTTGGACTTATGTCTCCATGGACTTCATCGGTCCTCTTCGTCCCCCTACCCCACGAGGCCACGACGCCATCTTCGTCGTTGTCTGTCGGTTGACTAAGCATGCTCACTTCCTCCCTTGCAAGTATGCTAGTTCAGCCAAAGACATCGCCTCCCTATACTTCAACCGTATTGCCATCCATCACGGTCTTCCCACTAGCATCGTCTCTGATCGCGATCCCCGCTTTACTTCTCATTTCTGGCGTGGACTCCATGAGATCTATGGCTCCGAGCTCCTCCTCTCCTCCTCCTATCACCCCTAGTCAGATGGACAGATCGAGGTCACCAACAAAACTCTTGGGAGTATCCTCAATAAGTTTGTTGAGAATGACTCTGATTGGGATCTGCATCTTGCTCACGCAGAGATTGCTTATAACCATGTTATGTCACCTGCCACTGGCATGTCTCCCTACTACTGTGACTTGGGATACCATCCTCGTGTCCCATCTGACCTTCTCCGTCCATCTCAGATCCATCCTGACACCAAATGCCCTGCCCTCGATGACTGGGTAAAGGAGATGGATGCGCTTACCTCTCTGCACTTAATCTTTAAAGTGAAAGTAGGACTGAGCCGCTCAACTTAGAACACTGCTCAACCTGCCCAGGTTTACCCTCAGTTATATTTCTTAGTTATACTTCCTTCAATTGTGATAAACTATAGTCATGCTACCTAAACTTATAGAGCGGTCTGACTAGTCTGTTCTCAATAGCATAATAGTACAATATAGCCAAATTATAGTCATTGAGTTCCAACATGTGCGAGGCATTGGGTCAGACTACCTAAACTTATAGAGCGGTCTGATCCTTTGTCAGATTCGTTTCTCTCTGATCTAGTCTGTGCGAGGCAGCAGGCCAGGCCACCTAAACTTATAGAGCGGTCTGTCCCCTACCAAAATTATCCCCTCAGAACAAAACAGGAGAAGGGGCCGAACCACCTAAACTTATAGAGCAGTTCAGACCTCCTTGCTCAGAACCAAAAAAACAGAGAGAACGCCCAGATAAACAGGGCGACCCAGGGTACCTAAACTTATAGAGCGCCCTGAGCCCCTGAAAGTCAAGCACAATCAAACCCTCGCAAGTCAGAGCAGTCAGGACACCTAAACTTATAGAGTGTCCTGACCCTCCATGCAATTCACAGCACCGGGTCTCCCCAAACTTATGGGGACTTCCCAGCCTCCAGGGCATTCAGGCTACCTAAACTTATAGAGCGGCCTGATTGCTCCATGCAACCCCAAAATAAACAAAGCGCTGGGCTTCCCCAAACTTATGGGGACCTCCCAGCCTTAACGACCCAATCAACCTGCACACAATACTGCCTTCCTCCCAACCTTCCCCCCAGATGCACCCTCCTTCATTCATAATCTGCTTTCAGGCAACCAAACAAAGTCTGAAGCCGAGATTACACACACATTCCTTTATTTCAGTCTAACTTATGTCCTGAAAGTCAACCCAAAGTCAAATACAGGGTTCACACCATACATTCAATCAACCATAGAGAGATGTACCGATAGGGGTTATAGTCGGGTTCATAGAGGGAGCCAGGGAATTACCACTCAGTTCCCTGCCTCCAGGACTCCTCCTGAGTCCCGGCAGGGCTCCCGCAATCGGTGGGGCGAACCTCCCACAAAGGCCTTGGCGCGGATTACGGGTTGCAATCCCGCCTGCCGCCTTCCTCTATGAACCAACAGACCAGACTTAGAGTAAGAAGGGCAGATAGAGGGAGTTTCAGACTCTCAGATCCAAGGAGGGTGCTCTCAGACCCGCGGGAGAGGGCCTTGATGCCTTGATGCGCCTGAGGGCCTCGCAATGGTGGCCAAACACGCAGCAGCTTGGTCATCTGAAAACCAAACTGTTGAAACAGACTCCCCTGACGAACTCCCGAACCGTAGCACTAACCTTCTTCGTCACCACCCCCCCTACTCTACAATACTCTCGCTTCCCCGTTTCAAACAGCGCAGCAGTCCGTACTAAGCTCAACAGCCACTGGAGCAGCACCTATAGCTAAAGGAGATGCAAAGCGTTGCAGTGGTCAGGATACACCGTGACGGCCAGCGCCCGTAGTAGGCGCATCAGCAAGTTCAACTGCAGTTGTAGGCCCCTTCCTACGTAACAGCAAAGGCCCATAGTAGCCAGCAGCAACTTGCACCTTCGCAGCCTCTTCTTGCTGTAGCTTTGTTCAGCAGTAAGCACCGCTGCCGGCCAAAAAGGTAGCCGGACAGCCTCACGTCTTGCCCCCTTCCGCTGTCTTGCTCAGCAGGGCAGTCAACACCTCGGCCAGTAGGCAAGCCTCTGGTCCTGTCGCTGTCTCCCGCCACTATTCTTGCTCAAAGGGCCAGCCAACCGATAGGCATACAGCCCACTGCTTCCCTCCTCGTTGTCATGGTGGCTGTGCAGAGCAGAGTAGCGCAGCAGTCCACAGGTAAGTTCCCCAGCTGTGGCTCGCCGCTTCACCGCAAGCCCTCAGTCTGCCTACTCTGCCACTTCGGCCAAGCAAATAGGCATCGCGCCTGGCAACGGCAAGACTCCAGCTTCCGCTCGAAGAGGCGAGAGACGCACCAGCTAACAAGTGGGTTTCCAGCCCCGGCCGCCCACTCAACAGGCTGAAAAGTGCAAATTCGGAATGAGTCTGCCGCAAAAAAGCGGAAAGATACATAGTCGCCGCCACTCCGCACCGTAGTTCGTCGGTTCATCCCGTACTATCACTTCAAAGGTAAGTCCCTCCTCCCTTGTTCTCAACAATCCCGATATATAGAGGCACCCGGCCGTCAGCACAGCCAGGTCTGCTCGAAGCGGGGGGGGGGGGACAATGGCGAGTTTGAAGATCACTACCGTAGCTAACCGCGGGGTACGGGCGGAGGGCAACGACCATCATGCAGACGAGCAACACCGAAACCGCAAGGAGCAGCCACGTATGCGGCCAACAGGTAAGTCTCTCTCCACGGATGGCCGCACGCTGCTTCCGCTAACGGGATGAGCAACATCGACTCACCAGAACACGGCTCGATACATCCCCCATTTCTGCACCTTCCCCCTTCACGCCGTATCGTCGACTCCAAATTCCCCCCCTTCGAACCCTGCCTTAGTCATTCACCCTGTGGCTCACTTCCAGGTAGGTGTCCGCTCCCCTTTCACTCTCTCCCTCTCTCTCTCTCTCTCTCTCTCTCTCTCTCTCTCTCTCTCTCTCTCCTGTCTCTTATACACATCTAGATGTGTATAAGAGACAGCTCTCTCTCTCTCTCTCTCTCTCTCTCTCTCTCTCTCTCTCTCTCTCTCTCTCTCTCTCCCCCACACACATCATCCCCTCAGGCTACACCCCGCAAGAGGATGAGCAAAGTCAAAATGAACGTCCCGCTAGAACGCGGGTAGGTGCAAACTCGAATTCTGCCTCTGCCCATCCCCCCCCTTTTCTTTGGCAAGCTAGCTACTCCCCCGGGCGCAGTTCTTGCACTCCGTCTCGCTAAATCAGGCACTCTACTGCAAAATCCGACACTACTATCGGATTCGCAGTAGTCTAGAATCTCTAAAACTAACCCCCTCTCGCCCGGTTTCGCTCAGAACGAGCAAGACAAACATTCCTCGCCATATCCCGGCGCACTGTTTTCTCTACTAACCTCCTAATTTACTAATCTAATACTAAATCTAACACTACCTCGTGGTTCGCTGCACCCAACAACCCCCGAAACGGATCTCTGCTCACCCGATCTCGTTGAGAAACGGGCGAGTTACATAGCTCTTACTTCCGCCGCAGTTGCCTCCGCCATCTCTCCGCGTGGCTTGTTTCTTACTAACCCCCTACCTCACTAACCCAACAGCCAAACCAACCTCACCAATCGCTCCGCCCGTATAAGCCCGAATGCACCTGACGCAATTCAGCGTCCAGATTCATTCGGCTTTCGCTACCACCTTGTTGCTGCCTCTGCCTTCGCGCCTGCCTCGCCCCACCTTCCCCGACTGCACCCGGCATAGCTCTGTGACCGGCTTCATCCGCTGCCATCCTCACTCTCTCTCGAATGCACCCGGTCCAGCTCCGCGCCGGGTTCACCCCCTCTTTCGCTGCTATGCCCGACCCCCAGGTCGCTCCGCTCCGTTGTCAGCCTCCCTGCCCGCTTCGGCCTTCGGGCATACTGCAGGCCTCCTAGCACGAACCGGGGTGGCAGCGCTTCCGCATGGCTCCGGCTGGAGTGAATGAGTGGCCGGGCGCTGCCTCCTGATTTATACTTCTGGAGCTGGCTGGCCTACTGCTCGCTCCGCTATCCGCCCTTGCCCGTCACTCTCTTCCTACCCCGAGTGCACCCSGCGCACTAACCCGACCCGGTTCACTCCTCCGCTTCAACACGGCATGGCCCGATAGCACTCAGGTGTTATAAAAAAAGAAAAATGCTTGGCTGTCGGGCCCTTCCCCGACCTACGCATACCATCCTTGCGCCGGGCCAGGCTGACTTTCTCTGTATCGTTCCAATGTCCCGAAGGACTCCAACCTCAGGAAACGCCCCGCAGTGACGCCAAAGGCCGCCCAATCTTTTCTTTTCTGAGCACCCGCCTGGCCTGATCCCCGTCCGGGTTCACTCCCGGATCTTCACATATCACCCTGCACAGTGGGTCATGCAGATCTTCCCTGCGTCATCAGGTGTCCTCAACTCTAACTGGGGAGGCGGCGCCCGGGGCATATCAGAGCCTGCGTGACCTAGATAAAATCAACCATACTTAGCCCCACGCCGCACTACCTCCCCACAGCTCAAGGGAGCACCTACTTTATCAGGCCAATGGCCCAAACCTCCCCACAGCTCAAGGGAGCACCTACTTTATCAGGCCAATGGCCCAAACGGTCGGCACCAAACAAAAAAAGAGGACGAGAGTAGCTGGTAGGATTGGGCCGCGGGTTCCCCCCACTTCCACAAAACCAAATAGTCCTTCAGGACCCTCGACCCCTCAGCCCCATCACCGCTCTGCCGCCCTCGCACCATCGTTCGTTGGCATCGATCCTTGAACCTCCGCATCATAAATCCAATATCATAACCTATAGGGCTGAGCCCAAGCCTGTAATGTATGCCCGCGGAATACCATATAAGGCAGTGCGGCACGGCGCTTCGGGCCAACAAACCGGCTGCGCGGCCCCCAGTGCCCGCGCCGACTTGCTTATACGGTGCCATAATTGCCCCGCGCGCCATCCTACGACACCCCGCTCACCGCACGAAGTCGCGCCGTCGTTGCCGATGCAGTCGTCGGGGTCGTTCTCCGCACGCGCGCTCGACTCGGTCAAACGTAGCCGTCGAAAGAAAAATATCCCCCAAGTTCTAGTTTAATCAAGAGTAACGAAAATAAAAATAAACCGACCGGCGTCCGCCCCGGTTTCATAACCAACATCAGGGGATGAATCACGCGCGCCTTAAACCTGCGCGCCCACGCACTCTTTACCCTAGTCAGCCATCCAGTCAACGTAATCACAGACACAGCCGCGCCTAGCGCGGTACACTCAACTTTAAACCAAAACCATTTTTTGCCACTTGCATAAAACAGGGCGGATACCCTTGTAAGGGTATTCGCGCCGACACCGACATGATCTGATGCTCCACAATTTTGTCGATGTCGACTTTGCCATCCATGGTTGGGGGCAACATTGAACGTCTGGAAGGAAATGTGCAGTCTCTGCGAAAGGTGCCAGCTTTGAGGCATGAAAAACTGGGTGTGTGCGTAGGTGAGGTGGGATGCGAATCACATAGGAAGGTCCGTCTATCTGATCCCCCACTATGCCTAGGACCTCCCAAGGACCGAAATATTGTGGCATTAGCTTTCTAGAGATTCCCAATTTCTGTCCCAGTTCAGATGACCTTACCCAGACCCGTTCTCCTACCTGAAACTGAGATGGCCGCCTGCGCTTGTTCTCGGATGCCACCATGGCATCTTGAGATTTCTTTATGTTCTCTACAGCCTGTTGCAGCATTTGTTCATACTCGACGGTGAACTCTATGCTGCCAGGGTGTGCAAATGGCTGAGTTTCTGGTAGTAGGAAATCTAAGGCGGTCCGAGGCTTCCAACCGAGATGCAGTTGGTTGAGAGTCATGCCAGTAGTGCTATGCACAGCGTTGTTATACAAGCTGGCGACGAGAGGCAATTTCTCGTCCAAGTCATCCTAACTTGGCTTAATGCAATGCCTTAGCAGGTGCTGCACTACTCGGTTCATCTGTTCCGCCTGACCATTTGACTCAGGGTGATTTCCTGATGTTATTTGGAGAAGAGGTTAACAGAGTCCTAAATTTTCAGGATTTTCCGGGGTCATTATAACAAACGTCCTATACCTTTTGCGCGAGACTTGTCACCAGTCCATAGAGTGGACACCAAA
>BFEA01000207.1:2152646-2167825 GCA_003427395.1 Chara braunii | reverse complement strand
AGTCTGGTACCCATCTGTTGGGCTGTGTTTTGCCGAAGTTCGCTTGTAAAGCAAACATCCCTGTCGCTGACGATGGACTTAGGTAGACCAAAGTCCCCTACCCAATTATCCATAAACAACCTGATGACGTAGTCGGTTTTAGTAGTCTCTGGCATAGCGACTAGTCTTCCATACTTGGAAAAATTGTCTACTATACTAAAACGAAGATGTGTCTTTTTCCACTTCTGCTGGTCACAAGAGTATCCCATGAAGTCCATGGACACACTTTGACCAGGACCTTCAGGAATAGGCAAGGGCTTGATAAGCCCAAGCGGAGCCTGCGTCCTAGGTTTGTCCCGCTGGCAAACTTGGCAGGTTTCAACGTACCTTTTTGCATCTTGCATTATAGTGGGCCACCAGAATCTCTGCACTAGGTTAGCTGATGTCTTTTTATAGCCGAAGTGGCCAGTTGCATCATGACATTCTCCTAAAAACAAACTACGCAAAGACTCTCTATCTGGGACACAGTCTTTTATTTCCAGCCTTTTCAAGAAACAGCAAGCCATTGACCAACAAAAACTCATTGGAGGTAGCTTTATCTTTAGCCTCTAGTTTGTGGATGATCTCAGGCATAACTGTATCTTCCTGATAGGCTTCCACCATAGATCGAGTTACATCCTTAGATATCCCAAACTCATTCACTAGCACGCCCAGATAATCTGCCCTACACGATATACTCTCCCTTGATTGGATCAAGTTGATAGTCATACATGTCTATCACTCGAATCCACCTTTTGAGCGCGCCAGAGAGTACAGGTTGAGTCTTAATCCAGCGCAAAGTCTCATGGTCAGATTTCAAATAGAAGAATCTGCCTAGGAGATAGTGTCTCCAATGGACCAACGCTCTATAGAGGGCATAGAGCTCCCGCTCATACGCGGACTTTGCTAACTTTTGGGATGACATTTTTTTGCTCATGTACTCGATAGGCCGTAACTTCTTCCCCTCCTTTTGCAGAAGGACCTCGTCTATGTCGTATGGGTTGGCGTCTGTGGTCACTACAAAGGGCTGATCAAGATCGAAGTTTAAGAACTTCATAATGTAGAAGAGCATACTTCAATTTGAAGCTTGCTTCACACTCTTCGGTCCACTACCAAGGGGTGTCAAGGCGAGTTAGGTCTGTTAATGGGGAAGCTATAGTACTACAGTTTTTAACAAACGGACGATAGTAGCCCGTTATCCCCAAAAACAATCGGACCTCAGTAACAGTCTAAGGTCTGGGCCAGTCACGTATGCTAGCCATTTTGGCATCGTCTGGCCTCAACCCATCCGTAGAAATTTCATGACCCAAGTATAAGATCTTTGTGCGACCGAACTCACATTTCTCCAAGTTGATCTTGTACTGGTTCTGTCTTAGGAGACCTGGCACTGTTTTCAAGTGCTCAGCGTGCTCTTCTACAGTCTTACTAAAGATAAGGATATCGTCGAGGTACACGACAATAAACCTGTCTAAGTAATCACGAAAAATCATGTTCATCACGTGTTGGAATGTCCCATGTGCATTGCATCGGCCAAAGGGCATCACCACAAACTCGTACAAACAGTACCTGGTCTAGAAAGCGTTTTGTGTTGGTCCTCAGGTCTAATAGCAATTTGATGGTATCCGGAGTTCAGATCTATATAGCAATCTGATGGTAGCCGGATTTTAAGTCTATCTTTGTGTAATACGTACACCCCTGCACCCTGTCCAATAGGTCATCGATGCGTGGTAATGCACGTCCTTAGTGTTCCCCCTTTCTTTGGAACAAATAAAACTGGTGAGCCATAGGGGGAAGTGCTAGGCCTAATCCAACCCTTTTCTGTGAGCTCTTTCAGTTGCCGCCGAAGTTCGTCCAACTCGGCTAACTATTATAAACAGAACCCAGAGGAAGGAATCTACTTAGTCTATATCTCTGTTTTTTTTTTAATGACCTCCCCTTTTGCAGAGACATAGACTAAGTACATTCCTTCCTCTGGGTTCTATTTATAATAGTTATAAAAGGCAGATGCGCATAAGCACCCATAGGAGTCTACTAACCTACTGGCTTTGTATTTGGCCACTCTCACGGTTCTCCCACTAGGCAACTCGTGCTTCAACACCTTCTTGTCCCAGTCAAACTGGGGCTTGGCAACCTCGAGGTAGTACATGCCCAACAGCATGTCAAAGGTCAACTCGTCGCTCACCAGGAATGATATCTTATGATTTATCTCTCCTCCTGGGTAGGAGAAGGTGCAGACTACATCTTTAACGTAGTCCTCCACCATCATGCGCTCTTTGTTGGCCAAAGTAGATGCTACCGGTCTACTAAGGCGCTGCACCCGGTCCTTTAGGCACAGTCTGTCAACGCAGTCGCGACTTATGAAGTTTCGTGTGAAGACAATGTCTACGAAGGCGCCGCACTTGCGACCACCCACATCAACTTCCACAACGAAGTGCTCCCCTCTAGGACCTCTACTCAGTGCCACCCAGGACTCACGAGGGTCCCTTGCTGACTACTCACCTTGAAGGTCCTCTAAGGCCTCATACACATCCAACGTACAGAGTACAGTTGGGTCCGGATGCGTCTGCGGGGTGACTAAGGAGTCAATAGTTTTGGCCATCTCTTGAAACGGGGAGGGTACATCACCCACTTCAACGAGAGTAGAAGCAGCTATAACTTCTACTGGCCCTAAGTGTTTCCCGAGCTGGAGCTCGTAAAGGCCCCAGATTGAGAAGAATAAAACCCACCCTTAGGAGGGATCTTTTGCGAGACCTTCGGGTTCTTGCACTTGAACTGTGTGTGACTGTACTCACCGCAGTTGATGCAAGCACCACGACTCCAACGGTCCCGCCACACATCTTGATCCAGACCTGCTCTAACCCAAGCAGCTATTTTGTTTGGGTTAGCGGCCTGCCCCTGACTCCTTTGTTGACCGCCCTTGCCGCGGCCAGCTGCCTTAGTCTTAACTACGGCGGCGAGGTTGCTACCCTCAGCACTCTCCTCGCCGTCAAACTCTGAACCCTCCACAAGATCAGAAACATCATCGATCTTGGTTTGATTCCCATCAGAATCAACCATCATCAATCGACTACCCTTCTTCTTCCACTCTTGTGGAGTCTTCTTCTTTCTCCCATCCGTAGAAGGGGTTTGAGCTCCACCCAGCGTAGCCTCTAAGTCTAGGGTCTTCTTGCTAAATGACTCAAAGGTGTGATACTCGCGTTGAGCCTCGCTGGCTAATAAGTTCCTAATGTCTGTGGGAAGACATCTCAGGAACATGGTCAGCAAGACATGTGGATTGTACTCCACTCCCGGGACGACGATCAGGCGCTCTACGGCTGTGGTAAGTTCCCGCACTGACTTGTACTTTCTAGTATCAAGTTTCAAGAGCCCGTCAGTGGCCATCTGTGCCTGCTGAGGGTTGTGTCAACGAGCCTCCACTAAATCCATAAAGCTTTCAAGAGTATGGGTCTGCGCCCAATCATGCACGTTCCTGTCGAAGCCCTTTGAAGCTACCAATCCATTTAATCAGCGGGCTGCTGAACCCTCTAAGTAGGATGCGGCAGTAATCACCTCCTCTTCTACTAATGTCCTTTTTGCCCTCACCCACACTGGAACCGTTCTCAACCATGTGTCGAGTGCCTCATCCTTCTTGTCTCCTGAGAAGGTTGCAGGTGGGTTCAGTGGGGTCTTTGGGTACCAAGGATATTGCTGTCCCTGTTGTGAGACAGGTGGCGACTGTGGTGTAGCAGTAGTCGTTGGACCAGAAGATGAAGAAGCAACAGTCTGAGATAGAGGTACTGTTGATGATACACTTGGTGGTGGTGTAGACTGAGCAGCATAGAGACTTGCCATTGCTGAGAGTTGCAGCAATGGTAAAGCTGCTGGTCGGATCTCTGGCTTATGTAGCGCTTGCAGAATCTGGTCTAGGGTATCCTGCATGGCGTCCATCTTGCTATCTATGTACGCATGCATGGACAGGACACTTGCCTTAAGGATCTTTCCTGTAGAGTTAAGGGTTGTGTCGTCTAAACCCTCTAGCGCAGCCAAATCTGCCTCCCTGCTCTCTAGTCTGACACTTCTTTCTTTGATCTCTTTCTCTCTTTTAGTAGCCTGTCTAAGTTCCTCCTCTAACCTTAAGCGGATCCTCTCTGCTTGCTGGAGCTCCATCTGCTCCCGGGTGCGTGGAGGCGGCGAGCTGAACTGCGAGCCCGCCATTTGACTAGTGCCAACCCCTGACGTACTGGAGATTGACTGTGAACTGATAGGCATACCTAGCCCTTGACCAGTTGAGTTCGCATCAGTTGCTGCAGAAGTAGCATTACTCATTGCTACCGCTCTAGCGGCTGTTGCTTCTCTTGCAGCCTCAAGATTACGGGCCCTAGCTTCAGCCCTTAATCTTCTCTCTTCTCCCGGTTGTAGGGCCTGGAACACTCTAGGGATTCTAAGGGATGATAGCCTTGTTATCCTCCTATCGTCATTTGTTCCTTCACCACCCTCTGATCCACTCATAGGATAGGCAAACGCTGTCTGCACTAATGTCCTCGCTGGAACCTACCGCAGCATGCGTCTGACCGGATCTAAAAATAAACAATTAAATAAATGTCCGGCGAGTTACCTAGCCTACTAATCAAGCGGCATCAACAACATCTACACAAACTATCCACATTGCCTAAGTCCTATTCTGATTAGTCTGCACAGAAGATTTGAGAAGAACTGACTCTGGTAGATTACAGTCCTAACTCTAGTCTGTCTGTTAGGTGTCAGCAATCGGTCAACCAACTAATCAAAATAAACCTCAGACTAATGTGAGCAGATGTATGCACAATGGATATGTCAGTGATGTACAGTTGAGTTCACAATTGGAATCCTCCTTCCCCTGTATCCAACGTACCTGTAAGCATCATCAAGCTGCGGTGTCTAAGGTGTGCAACCACGGCCCACCCCTGTGCCCAAGAAGTATGCTTATGACCAGCCTGCCCCTTTGTTTACCCTCGCGTGCAACGAGCCTTACGTCTGAATGATCTGGCTGATCAGGAGGGATTTAAGGAGAGCCCCCATCTCCTCAGGAATTATTTAACGTCGCAAACAGGACGACGATCACARCYAGTRKWCAATTCARACCCCAACCAGAAATGTTTATAGACGGTCTGGGAGCGTCTCAATAGGACTGGTCAGTCCGCACACCCCTTCTATCAGCGCAGCAAAGAGCCTCAATGGACAAAGCAGCCATCGCATGCGTGTACTAATCCCATTGGGTTGGCATGGTGACCGTGACCCACGTGCTTCGACCAGGGCCCTTCAGAGGCACCGCCCTCTCCTGCCAGATGCGCCACCGGGAAGAATGTCGTCTCTCAAGATAGGGCGCACACAACTCCTCACCAAAGAGAGGACACTCAAGTTGGACTCACTTCCTCACGGTAAGAAGAGATTGAGAGGGTAGATAAGGAATGGGAACAACGTACCGGGAGATAGCTGCCCCCAACCACAGATTTCTCACCAATTGGGCTGATGTGCATTTCGATAACCGGTCAATAGCCTCGGTACCACCCACAACGCAATGTAGTGCCACCTCAGCCAAAAGGCCACTTCAGCATACTCTCATCATCATACATACACCCGCTGTCGCCACAGCCTTCCAGCGGCTGGCCTCTCTACCTAGGCCCCGCTAATCAACCCGCGGCAAAGTATTCTCACTGCACATGAAGCATCCTCAGCGCACCAAGTTACAATGTCACCGGTGTCAGGTAAGCGGTGATCACAACCAGCTCCGATACCAAATTGCAAGGAATATGAGTATGAGCGATATACATAAAACCAAGTTGCGAAATCACACAGCTGAGCAAGTAGTAGTATCCCAAGTAGAGAGTACAAATGCACCGAGAAAACCATCCATAAAGAGCAATACAATGAAGTATTGAGCCAATGTCCAAGCCCGTAGGCCACACCAACACAGTATCCAGGGTCGCTCTCTCTGTCTGGCTCACAGCGCCCAGCCTACTCTACCATACTATCCTACTCTACAGCTAGTTCACACAACAGGATCACTTCGGCTCATGAAGACCAATGTACATGACTGTCAACACCATCGGCGACCTCTCTTCATGTACCAGGTACGTAACTCGTCACCCTCAATCAGACCTTGATTATCCCACACAGCGCCTCACTCCCTGAAGACCACCCGATCATCCGCTGTACCCCCTGGCGCCTAGCAGCCCGGCTATGGCCGCCTGCGCCCAGCTGCCCTGCAGCGCCCCACCTCACCTCTCGCGCCCCGTCAGCGCCCTTGGCAGCAGCGCAGCATCAAGCGAGAGCGCTGCAGCACTTCCGCATTGCCAGCGCTGGGCAGAATGCCTGGCCTGGGCTGCCTCACTTCCTTTATGGAAGTGGCAGCCTGCTGCTTGCTGTGTGTGGCCTGACTGGAAGCTTCCAGTAGCTTCCGGTTGGGCCTCAGACCCTGCGCCCAGGCCGAGACTTACAGTTGAGGGCCTGGGCCCTTTACAGTTGGGCGCGGCCTGGGTCTCCGGACTTGGGCTGTTAGCTGCATCTGCGCAGGGCCGCCAGGTAGGTGCGTCGGCTGTACTGCTTTTCCAGAGGCCGACGGCCTGCTTCTCAATGTATCTGCCCTGCTTTGTGTGTAGGTGCCCAGGCACAACTTTCATGGCCTGGGCCAACTGTACGGCGCAGCTTAGTGAGGCTCGCGCGTTCACTCAACCAACTGACGCGCTGCAAGAGCCTGAATACCCACGTATGGAAATGTCGAATTTGGCCTGTGACGAATATTCAGGCCCGCCTTCACTTAGGGCGGGCACTTGGCTTGCTGGGGTCTTGGCCTAGAACAATGTGATGTCTGATAGGGCCACTTGAGGGCTTGTTCCTCACAAATAAATTGCAAAATGGTTATCTGAAGCAGAACTGAGGGCGAAAGAAAGTCCCCTATAGGAGACATGCAGGTATCAGGTTACAGCAAGTGATAGATGCCATCCACCTCACTGGACTGCTCTCTTACAGGCCGGTAAAGCTCCTTCCTCCGATATCTGGTGCAGACTTGGGCGGGTAGGCTCAGAAGAGTCAGAACCTATAGTACATGGAAGATGCTCGAGTATAAACACAGTTGAATAGTATGAATAGTAGAATACCCATTATTTTTCAGATCTGGAAACTGGAATCCTCGTACCAGGAGGCCATCCGTTCAAGGTTTGAGAATGGAGTTCCAGTACAGACAACAGTTTTGTCTGAATGCGGAGTTTCTACTCATCCGGATAGAAATGGAGTAATCCACCCTACAGTCCAGTGTTTTGGTTTGTCATTGTCTGAGTTCAGACTAGATCCCACAAAATGGCATTGGACTGTTACAGAAAAGAAGAAAACGGAGGTCTGCAACATAGATGCCTGTACTTCCACATTTGGTGGCAAACGGTCCCTGACCTGCCATGGCTGTGGGACTGGAGGGCCCTCCTCACAGGCTATTATCCTCGCCTAGTAGGAGAACGCTTTGCAGAGAACATATTCCGTCTAGGAAGAAGGTCCGTTCTGTGGGCGTTATGGTGGCAAAGATGCGTCGTAGAGATGGATGATGCAAGGCTGGAGGCGGGAGAGGTGGAGGACCAAATTAATCAGATGATCCAAGCTGAATTAGTAACAAATGGCAGGCGGTCAAGGAAAAGTTGGACCTTTTCCACGCAAAGAAGGACCTGGAGGCCGCCATTGCTTGATTCTGCACCAATTGGCTGGGAGGTAGGCAGGGAGGGTGGATGGCAGAGGTGGTTTGGACAGAGGATGCGGCTCGGGTGCCCCCGGCCGAGGAGGACCCGTCAAAAGAGGACTTCGCCAGGGACAACAGGCTGATCTTTCACGATTGGACATCAGTGGACCCCAGTATCCCCCTGCAACCCCCGTCAGACTTATCGGATCCTTTTCCCCCACACCCATTATCTATGGTGGAATTTCTGCAAGAAGACCACTGAAGGCACATCCGGAAGAATCTCAAGGACGTACGTTTATAGCCTGAGGTGGGGACGGGAGGGGAGGAGGAGCGGCGGTTTCTCTTTGAAGGCCCCCCCAGAAGGACGGTCCCTCCCCCTGGCCCCCTGTCCCACGCCCATGGGCCTTTTGTAAGGCCTGCGCAGTTAATCCCCTGGATCTCCTGGGCAATCAATGCTGGCGGGCCGTCTGCAGCTCTGTTGTCGAGTATATGTATTTCTAGGGGACAATGGACCCAGTTTCCGGCAGGTGACGCTCCCCACCAATCGATCGGAGCACCCGGCGACATGTCTGCTACAGGGAGCTGCTCTTATCAATTCCTCTAGCAGGCTGACGCTGGTATTTTCAAAAAAAAAAGAAAAACTAAAAAAAAAAAAGATGCCTGTACTTCACACCATAGAGTTCGGATACTGCAATGGAGTCGCGCAAAAATTCCTTTGAGTTGGTATGGTTTAGAGTAAGCAAGTGATCTTGATCTTAGGAATAGTTAACAGTGCTATTGCAGGAGGATAATACCTGGCGCCCCGGCAGGAGGGTGAAGAGGTACCAACTATTGCCTAGTTATCTTGTAAATGGGACGCTGGACCCGGTTTCCAGCAGGTGCAGCTCCCCACCAATAGATTGGAGCCATCTACTATAAAAAAAAAGGAACCTCTGCAGTGGCTGACGAAAAGGAAAATGATCAGGCTCAAAGGAAGATGTATTGCTTAAACATTGGGACTCGATAAAAAAGCTGTCATTGCAAAGATGGGGAGCCTTCTTTGGCTCCAATCAATGCTGGTTACAGCCTCAGCGGTCGTTGTGGCTTCAAGAGGCATGAAGATTTCTGCCACATGCACCAGGCTCAACTGGGCTTGGGAAGCAACACGCCACTTGTGGCTTGACTGCCCTATCTCGAAAAAATTGGTCATGGTGGCGTAAGCGTTGGGAGAAATGAACAGGTTCGGCCCTGGCTTGGTCCGAGGGATGGGCTCTACAGGGGTACTCACAGAGGAAAACAAGGAAGCAGAACATTGGGTGTACTTGGCTCAAGTCTTGAGATTGATTTCACTGGGCATCGTCTGGGTTGAGCGGAACGAGCATGTATTCAGCTTGTGGCTTGACTGCCCTTTCTCTCGAAGAATCTGGTCATGGTGGCGTAAGCGTTGGCAGAAGTGAACAGGTCCAGCCCTGGCTTGGTCCGAGGGATGGACTCCACAGAGGTACTCACAGAGGAAAACAAGGAAGCAGAAAATTGGGTGTACTTGGCTCAAGTCTTGAGATTGATTTCACTGGGCATCGTCATGGAAGAGCGGAATGAGAATGTATTCAGCCAAACAAGCATCCCAGATGTACTTTGGCCCTGGCTTGGTCCGAGGGATGGACTCTACAGGGGTACTCACAGAGGAAAACAAGGAAGCAGAACATTGGGTGTACTTGGCTCAAGTCTTGAGATTGATTTCACTGAGCATCGTCATGGAAGAGCAGAATGAGCATGTATTCAGCCAAACACGCAACCCAGATGTACTTTTGAAGCAATGCATAAGATCCCACATCTGCAGCTACCTCCTCTTAGATTAGAGAAGGAAGGCAGGATGTGGTCAGAAGAAGGAAGAAACACGCTGGTTTCTCTTGGTCATGAAAGGCCCGAGTGGATCACTGAAATTAGCAGCATGGCTTATTTGTTATGTGCCTGATTGAAACGAGGTACATCATGGCATCCACACGTTCCCATACACATGCGCAATGGCAAGAGATCTTAGAGAGAGCAATTCACACGACACCGGATGAGAGAATACACAGTGGAAGCACTTCAAACAAAAATAGAATTGAAATTAATCAATTCCCATTAATATCCCGCTCCCTCCAGCCAATCAACGCACGGTTTTTCTCAAGAATCCCAACCACGTTATTAACACCCGGAAACCAATTATTTACAAAAGTTCCATCGAACAGGTAGTCGTCTTCTTCCTCCCTCAAGTCAAGCTCTAGCTATGGCGCAGGTCTGCGCCCAACCTATCAAGCCCACCAGTCGGCCCCAACCCTCCTGAACCCAACACGGTGCTCAGCAGTCCAATCATGATGCCCACTGCAGAGGAAGTGTCAGCTCAACAGGGGAGAGTAGCTCCCTGGATGAAGAAGACGAAGAACAACACAGCGGAAGGGAGTTGCCTGCCACTTCGAAGAAGACTCACGAACGGGCACAGGAGGAGACGGGATCAGTAGGAGAGGGGGCACCTATGGCGCTGAAACCCCGAAGGCCCGACCCTCCTGCTAATAGCAGGGACATGCCAGATATGGCCGCCAGTCCTCACTCCATATGAAGATGCTGCACTGCCTGGAATAATAGCGCAGCTCAAAGCAACACGAACTCTCCTCCCTCACTCGTGAAAAGAAAAATGGAAAAAGAACCCGCTGAAAAATTGCTCTTGACACTTTTGCGGATTCGACTTCCACGACTCTACAGCCTACTGCCTACTGTTTTCACCTGAATACAACGTACGGCCATTATAGCCGTATTTGGGGCAATTTCGAATCCAGATACAGCGATAATGACCGTATGTTGTATTTGGCTGAAGACGGTAGGTCTGATCACAGCCTCCCTGAATCTAGACTAGGAACTGGCAAAAAGGGAAAAGACCCCCACTAAAAGAAAGCAACGGGCCTACACCTACCACTTAAGTGCAGAAAAGACGAAAAAATAAATTAAAAAACAAGGCCTAGTGGTCTAAGCCTAAACAGCAGACTCCCAACAAGTGACAGGTCCCCGGAACAAGTGTGAGGTTGGAAACAAAACTTCACAAGGTATTCACAATCGGGGCCTATGCCCCACTGGTCGTCTATGCTTTCAACTTCATACCCCTTTCCAGGGATTGGAGGTCCAAACTGTGGTGGCTTGTCTGGAAGGCAGCAGCTTTGAAGCATGGAAGACTGGATAGGTCTTGATGTGAGGGGGTACAACAAGTACGTTGGAAGGCCCAAATGAATCTGCCCCCACAGTATCAAGCACCTGCCATGGGCCACAGTAAACAGGCAACAACTCTTTTCACCCAGACCCAGTGACCGGGCCGTATAGTGGAGGGAGAGCGATGCTTGTCAGCATGATCGATCATTCTATTTTGGCCTGGAACATATTAGTTCTAGCTTTCTCTAGGTCTTTCTCATAACTCTTGGTAAGCTCTGCAGTCCCACGAGTTAGTTTAGGCTTAGAATTGTCAATTAGATCATTCAGTGGTTGTCTGGCCTCTCTGGCAAAGTGCAGCCTATAGGGTGTAAAACCTGTAGTGGTATGAACAAAAGTATTATACATCAGTTGCGCCCTGGACAGATGTTTGTCCCAGTCCTACTGATCAGGTGTAATGACAGAACGCAGCAGCTGAAATAGGTTTTGGTTCATTACTCCAGCCTGTCCATTGGCTTCAGGATGTCTCCCAGAGGTCATGTTCAGTCTGGAATGTAGATAGTCTTTGCGGAAAGACTATCAGTCATCGCTGCAGAATCTAGGTTCTTTGTCACTGACAATGGAGGATGGGCACCCATGGACATTCACCCACCTGTCACAAAAAAACTCTTTGACCAGAGGTACTCTGGCCTCATCGGGTAAGGGGATAAACTCATCATACTTAGAGAATCTTTCAATGCAAACCATTACCTGTCTCATCCTACGTGGCGTGGTTTTAACATCCTTAGCCAACAGGTTAGTCAGAGAGTGGCAATAGTATAAAAGTTCCTTATGAATTTTCTATAGTAGGATGATAGACTCATGGAAGACCTGATGTCTTTGACTGTCTGTGGTTGTGGCCAGTCCTTGACAGCAACAACCTTTGAGGATTCTGGGAAGAGGTCATCAGCAAAAAAACACATGCCCCAAATCCACAACCGAAGAGACACCAAAATATGATTTTTCCTTGTTGATTTTATATTTGTTCTCTCTCAGAATCTGCAGAATCTTTCGGAGATGATCAGCATGGTCTTCAGCAGTTTTGCTGAACAGCAAAATATAATCTATTTACACCACAACAAACTTATCTAGATATGGTATGAAAATGCGATTCATTTCAGTCTCGAAGCTACCCGATGTATTGCATAAACCAAATGGCATGATCAGTGCAATAACCCATGCCATATGTCGTCTGAGGGCCAAACGCGGCAACCCTCAGTCCAGGCCATATAAGGGGGCAAAGGCCCTAAGTCTGCTACAGGGCCTGGACGCCCGGCAGTTGACCGTAGTCAACTGCCGGATTTCCAAAGGTCAAAATCAATGTGTACCCAGCCCAGGCCGCCGGTCAAGCACACACACGTATTTGTATGCAGGTACCCGGACAACTTCCAAGCCAAGTGGAAAACTGCAACTGTACGCGATCCAGACCTTCGACGGCGGGTCAATCTGGACGACTGTGACTCGTGGACTGGAGGCCAGACCTCCGAGTCAAACACTACATAAGCTGGGGTCTACAGGGAATCGACATTCAGTCTTGCTATGCTGATTCAACGCTGGCTTCACTTTGACTTGACGTTGGCATTATGCTAGTGCTACGCTGGCTGGACGTTGGCTGTGCATCAGAGCTGCGGACGAAGACATGAGGGAGAGGCGACACTGGCATTGTGCGCCAGGCATGCTGACGTGGCGCTGCCTCTGGTTTATGTGGCGCTGCCTATGGTCTACGTGGCATGCTGATGTGGCGCTGCCTCTGGTCTACATGGCATGCTGATGTGGCGCTGCCTCCGGTATATGTGGCGCTGCCCATGGTCTATGTGGTATGATGATGTGGCGCTGCTCCTATCTACGTGGCGCTGTTCTTGGTCTTCATTGATGATGTGGCATATGCCACCTGTCTCGTCTGCTAAAGTGGCATTGTCCACACTACTTACATGAGGTGACTGGTTGCGAGGGAGAGTAAGATCAGGACTGTGGAGAGATCGTGATACGTACATGGTGGTCTTCATGATGACATTGCTCCAGAGCTGATGAGGGACTAACTAGAAGTGCCACGTGGCACATTGAAATTACTTCAGATACTCGTTCAGACTGTTGATTACCAAAGTGGAGTTGGAGGAGGGAGCCCGAAGCAGAAGTGGGCATTGTATTTACTTCCTCTCCTTTGTCTATCCTCCCTCCTCTCTTCTTCGTCTGTGAATGATTATCTCGTCTTATTCTGTCTGGACACTATCTTGATTATTGGTTCTCATCAGCTGTTGACATCTATCTGGACTTGCATTGTTGACAACTGTGTTCACGATCTGGGTTCATTACATCAGATACCCATAGTTGTCATACTGGGTTTTAAAGGTTGTCTTGTGCACATCCTGTTCAGGCATTTCGATCTGATGATACCCGGATTTCATATCAATTTTGCTGAAGATTTTGCAGCCTGCACCATATCCAACAAGTCATCGATCGTAGGCAAGGGCTCAAAACTCTTCCTAGTGATCTTGTTCAGGCCTCTGTAGTCTATGCACGTTCTAAGCTCACCATTTCCCTTTCGAACAAAGAGAACTAGTGCCACATACTCAGAGCAAGTAGGCCTGATCCATTCCTTCTATGTGAAGGATTCTAACTTTTTTCTCAACTCATCTAGTTCAGTTGTTGAGATCCTGTAGACTCGTCCCTTGGGAGGGGTAGAGTGAGGCAAAATTTGGATGTGGTTCTTGGTTTGCCTACGGACAAGTCCCATAGGCTCTTGAGCCAAATCAACAAACTCATCAACCACCTGTTGAATGGAAAAATCAATCCGGGAAGGGGAGGCGTCTAGATCCGTTTGAGTGACATAAGCCACAAACAAATTCTCATGGTTAGTCTCCTTAGACGAGTTGTAAACTCCCTGGCTTTCAGGCAATAACAACTTGTTTTAGGATGGTGATCAGTAACTGAGACACATTGTCTTAGCTCACCCTGTGGATTCTTCAATTGAACATTGGGCATGGCCCAGTCAATTGAAGGATTAGTGACCTTCAGTCACTTCAGACTCAGGACTAGATCAAAGGGAAGGTGAGGGAAGTCGTGCAAATTTAGAGATTGTCTAAGTTCCCCTTTCTCATCAAAGGGACCGATACAACTCTCTTCACTTGTCGAACTTAGACAAATTGTGAGTTACCTACCCGAATCTCCAGAGAATGCTCAAGGTCTGAAACCTTCAGACCCAAATGGAGTTTCCGAACTCTGTTTACTGAAATGAAGTTCCTGGTTGCTCCACAGTGAAGTAGAACCTTTGTTCTGGTTCTGTTAATTTGAGGCTTGAGCATGATCAATTCTGACCTTTTCTTCTTTTTCTGCTTTAGTGAAGATGAAGAGAACGGAGCTGGTCATGCTCCTCCTTTGATAAGGGCGCATCAATAAAGGGTTCAATGTATGAGAGCATTGGGCCCTTTGTAGCCTCACAAAAATCAGGCTTAGATGCTGATTCCTCTCCTGACATGTAGCCCAGTGGTTAGAGCACCGGTTGGAAATACGCATTGTGGTATGAGGTTGTGGGTTCAAAATTCCGCAGCCTCGCGCATGGACACCGACAGGGCGTTAGAATGACGCACGACTGGACACACACTCCCCTGGGCTGACGCATGGTACTATTACAGACACTGCCTGTGCACCACCCAGGGGGTCAGTCCATGAGTGTTGTATGCTGGTCTAGTTTTCACATTGGTTGCTGGTTGTTGTTGGCTTCGATCGCTCTGATGATCTCCCCCAGTCCAGACACTACACACATTATATCCACTTCTCACAGTAGTACAAGTGGTAGAACCCTCCAATTTGATACTGTGGGTCATAGGTTCGAGTCCGGTTCCGGACTTTGGGGGGGTCCTGTCCAGATAGACCTGTCTCTACCACATACACACACACAATGAGATACTACCCCAGATAGCACAATCCATACACACATACTATACATACATATATAGCTTAAGGTACACACACTCATACATATACTAGTGGAGGTGGTAGGAGCACCTCTCACCAGTACTCAGTACGCACTTCGCAGATGCTCCATGGTGGGGAGCAACATACAAAAAAAAAAACATACATATAGCCTACGGGCACACTTCTATGTTTCAACGGACATACACACATACACAACCATAGGGTTGAGAGGAGGTCACGATCAACTGATAATGATGATAAGCGTCTCGATGCACCTTAAAAATACAGCTAGGGTCTGTGGTGGGAGAGTAGAGGGCGTGAGTCACTGGTTGGTCTGCTGGGTTCTGACTGGTGATGATGATAGGCG
>BFEA01000207.1:2088656-2103200 GCA_003427395.1 Chara braunii | reverse complement strand
GGGGGAGGACACGCGGAAAAAAAAAAAAAAAAAACATTTTAATAATAAACGACGGGGATCGGGGAAGCGACGCATGCTTTTTTACCAGGGGACATAATTTCCCCCGCCCTGCAGCACAACGCCGTACACCGTATTTGGTGAGTCCGGACCGCGCAGCGACGACACCGCCTTCGATGGAGACGTCCTTACTCTGAGGCGCGATCAATTTCGAGGAAAAAAAATAAAAAATAAAAAAATAAAAAAAGGGGGCGATGGGCATGGGAGCGTGGGTGGACCAACCACAAGGAGGTCGTTCCGTCACATTATGTAGTCGTCGGTGTTTTCCCTTCGCCTACCTGGTTTTTCATTTTTTCCTTTTAGGGTTTTTTGGCGATGTGCACAAAGGAGGAAGTGCGGGGGGCAGTTCCTTTGCATGGGCACCATCTCATTCCACGCTGAACAAACAGCCGCGAACCGTTCGCCCCCTTCCGAGGCTCGAGCGCATCACTGCGCATGCAGCAGGATTCAGAATCGTCCGCGGAGGGAGCTCCGCGGACCTTCAACTACGACCGGCCTCATCTTCCTTTGCCCGGGGGTGCGACCCTCTTTCGTGGGCTCCAATTTTTTGATGTATTCGGTGCGCGTTCACAATTGTTGACCCGCGCACCTCCTCCAAACCCACCAGTTGACAACTGCGGGTTAATTCAGGTGGATTCAATGCGATTGTGCCTAAATTGGCCCGCGGTAGTCAACTTCAGTCATGGGAACCTGATAGCACTTTTGTTTCAACGCATACGTGTTGGAAACGTGTTGGAAAGACGTTGGACCAACGTTGAACAAATGTTGGAAACACGTCGGCCGCGTGTTGATAAAACGGTTGGAAACATAAAACGGTGATGCTCCAACGATTGGCCACAGCATTTGTCGTCGTTCCAATGCTGGTCCGGCGCGGCGACCGAGTTGGAAACTTGATGAAATTTTCCCACATTTTTTTTGTTGCTGTCCTGAACACATCTTCATCTACAATGCCGTCAATGTCATACCTCCCATCCATATCCGGAGGGATCATGGATCGTCTTGAAGGGAACTATTGACTTGTGACACACGGCAACAACTTTGAGGCATGGAATACAGGGTAGGTGTGGAGGTGTGCTGGAATCTCTAAAGTGTAGGACGGTCCATCCTCTCCGTCCTTGACTTCTAGAACTGGCCACAGTCCTCTGTACGCATGCAGTAACTTCTGTGAGATGTTTTCCTCAGGAGCAAATTCTTTGGACTTGACCTAGACTAAGTCGCCTACTTGAAACTGAGATGGGCGACGGTGCTTGTTCGCCTGTTCTATCATTCTGTGCTGGGCCTTCATGAGGTTCTCAACAACTGTAGCTAACTCCTTCTCGTGCTGTATCGCGAACTCCCTGGTTCCGGGCGGTAGCCTGTGAATCTGATCCCGGTTCAGTCCTTCGAATGGTCTGCGTGGTCTAAAGGGCTTGTGAAGCTCATTGGGAGTGCGACAGGTGGATAGATGCACGTTGTTATTGTATGCACTAGCTACCTTAGGTAACATCTCGTCCAGTTGATCTGGTCAGGTATAATGTACATGCGCAGAACTTGTTGTAGGATCTTGTTCATCTGTTCTGTCTGACCGTTAGTCTCTGGATGACGGTCAGATGACATTAGCAACTTTGATCCGTAAACTCTCATGAGTTCTTGCCAGTTCCGGCTGGTGAAACGACTATGGATAATGGGACTCCGTTCTCACTAACCCAAAAATCGAAAAACTTTTGTATTACTAACTCTGTACATGCCTCTGCAGGCAAAGGAACAAAAACGGCATACTTGCTAAATCGGTCGACTATGACCATGACTTGGCTTTTACCATGTCTACTCTTGACCTGGGTATGCATGAAGTCTATGGACACTGAGTCTCCCGGCTGATCAGGAACGGGCAAAGGTCTGAGAAGACCTAGAGGGGCACGCGTAGTGGTCTTGTTTCTCTGGCATACCTTACAACTGCGGACATACTCTATGCAGTCATTCTTCATTCCCGACAAGGTATACGCGTGCATAAGATTGGCCAAAGTCGTTTGTCAACCAAAATGTCCCTCTGTATCGTGGCATTACCCTAGGATGAGACTGCGGATCTCCTCACTGTTGGGAACGCATAGGCGGTCGAATACATTTGTCTTCTCAAACAGTAAACCCTCTATAGTGTGGTAGTCTGGCTCAGTCTCTGGGGCCTCCTTAACCCTCTTGAGGAGGTCACTGTAGATAGGGTCTTGCGGATACGCCTGTCGGATTTTCTCTTGCAGGTCCTTTCCTATGTCCAGATAGTGCACTATAGCTCCGAAGTAGTCTGATCTCCTACTTAGAGCATCCGCAACTACGTTGTACTTGCCTTTGACTGGTTTGAGCTCAAAGTCATACTGGTCTATCTCAGCGGCCCACCTAGTTAGCTTAGGTGTCATCTTGGCCTGGGTCTTTAACCATCTAAGAGTTTCGTGGTCTGAGTATACTTTGAAGTGCCTCCCAAGTAGGTAATGCTTCCAATGCTCTAAGGCCTGCCTGAGAGCGTAGAGTTCTCTCTCGTACGTCGAGGTAGCAACCTTCTCTGAGGGCATCCTCGTTGACATGAACTCTACAGGTCTATAGCCATTGCCGTCGTCCTGCTGTAACACGGCGCCTATCCCGTACTGACTTGCGTCCGTGGTGACAACAAATGGCAAAGACGGATCTGCAACTTTGAGGACAGGATATTCTATTAACGCGCACTTTAATCTCTTTAGCGCAGACGTACATTATTTATCCCATTGCCAGATTGCTTTTTTCTTTAGCAACCTGCGCAAGGGTGCGACGATGGTAGAGAAGTTCCTCACGAACTTTCGATGGTAGTTAGCGAGGCCTAGGAACGACTGCAATTCTGTCAATGTGCGGGGCGTCGGCCAATCTCTAATCGTCGATATCTTACTGTCCTTTGGCTTAATGCCATCTCCGTCTAATACGTGGCCCAAGTACAAGACTTGCATCTTGGCCCACTCGCACTTCTTTGCGTTGATCTTGAAGTTAGCCTCTCCCAACTTCTCCAAGACCTGACTCAAATGACCCTGATGCTCTTGGAGGGTCCTGCTGAAAACTAAGATATCGTCTAGATAAACTACTACAAACTTGTCTAACCAAGGTCTAAACAGATCATTCATACAACGCTGAAAGGTGGCTGGCGCGTTGGTCAGTCCAAAAGGCATCACAATGAACTCATAGTGCCCATATCTAGTCCGGAACGCAGTCTTGTACTGGTCATCAGGATGGACTTCTATCTAATGGTATCCGGACTTCAAATCTATCTTAGAAAAATACTTGCAACCCTGCACTCGATCTAGAAGATCGTCTATCCTGGGCAGTGGTGTCGGTGCGAATACCCTTACAAGGGTATCCGCCCTGTTTTTTGCAGGCAACAAGGATAAGTTGGTTAATGTTCAAGTATACCGCGCTAGGCGCGGCTGCGTCTGTGATTTACGTTGACAGGATGATTGACTAGAGTAGAGAGTGTGTGGGCACGCTGATTTGAGGCGCGCGTGATCTTTTTATTTTTGGTCATGATTGTGAAGGCCGGCGTTGGTCGCCGGCCAGGCATTTTTTTCTGATTAAACAGGGATTAAAAGATTACGTCTTGATGATTGATGTACTTACCTGTGACCTGTGCGTGCGTACGGAGGACGGCATCGACACCAAGGTGACTTTGGAAGGCGTCTCGGTAGGTCGGCGCGTCGCGCAGTGCCCGTTTATTTGGGCATCCGACGATGCTAAATCTAGACTTGGGCCTAGCATTAGTGGTCACGGCGTCCGACGTTCATCAAGGAGATGCAAGAATCAAGACCGAGCAGCGACGGCGCGGGAGTGTGGGAGCGGCATGAAGGGGCTGAGGGGTTGGGAGTTGGCGGGGCTACTCCCCTTGGTTTTGCTGTTGCAGCGTCCCAAGCGGTGCTAGCGTCCCCTTTTCCGCCATATTCTGACGGTTAAAAATTTATAAATATTGCTATTTGTTGTCGTATCATTATTTTGCCCCGATGCTCCTTGACCTAGGCACGACGCGGGAGTTGGAGGTCGTCGCGACGGTCGAGGGCCTTGAGCACGCGCCTATTTTTGGTTGACCTGGGGGTTCCTACGTATTCGGGAGGTTAGCGACTGACTAACTGCAGGAGTGAAGGGACCAGGGTGGCGTGGGCCCCTCTGCGGGGTCATCGTCCGCCCCTCACAGTCTGTTGAAAGGGTCCGTGTCTGGGCCATGCCCGCGCCAGGAGGAGCGGGGCGGCACAGAGCACTGTGAGGGGGGGGGGGCTGCTGCAGCGGCCACCCACATGCGGTACCTTCCCCCACGCCGTTTTTTTTTGTCGAAGTTCTCATTTGAATATCTGCTGCACCGCCGAGAACTGCACCGGGCCCCGCCCACCAAGGCCCGTGCAAGACTTGCAACAGGCCATGCGGCGACCGGCTGTTTCGATGGGAGTTGGCTATTGGGGGCCCGAGGGGGTGGTGGGCTCAGTAGAGAGTGGAGCGGGGCCAGGGGAGGCTGTAGCGGGCTGCCCTCGGACCATAAGCCGTAGAGACCGGCAGTCGGGGTTAGTAGAGAGCGCAGCCGGGGCGAGTAAGGAGTTCAGCGGGACAGCGCAGAGAAGTCGTGGGGGAACGATCGAGTGGTGGGGGCGGGCACTAAGGTTGTCAGTGGGATACTCCCCGACTGTGGGTAAGAAGCGGAACGCTGAGACAACGGGCCGAGGTAAAGAGAATCTTGGTGTGAAAGGGGGGCCAGGTGCATGCGGAAGGGCTGCGACGGAGCCAGCATGTGTAGACCGTTTGTCAGGTTTAGGCATGTAGGGGCGAAGACTAGTCGAACTGTCTAGTAGCTAGTTCCCTCCGGAGTTCCCCCGCTTCTTTATCCTGCCAATCTGCATAGTGGCGGACAACATTGGCCTGGGTAGCGGGCGCTAAGTTTGCCCATGGCGTAGTCGGAAGGAGGGATGCTACGACAGGGCAGACGGACACTGTCAGGTTGGCTCAGGTGAGGATGAGCGGAGCGAGCAGAAGGCAGGAGCTACGACAGGGGGGGGGCGCAGGACAGGATCAGCGAGTTATAGCGCAGGGGAGGAGACTGGGAGCTAACGAAGGGGGTGAATGTGGACGCGAAGTGGTGGTGGGTGCAGACTGTGAGCTATGGCAGAACGATGTAGGGGCTGGGCCTTGTAGGACAGTTGCGGCCGGCTGGGCTGCGCTAGCAGGAGCAGCGGGCGCTAGGCAGGCCAGGCAATGCAGCGGGCAGAGGCGGGTCTAGCGTGTGAATGGACCTGGCTGGGGCGCTGCGCCAGGTACAACTGTAGAAGGAGATGGCGGGGCAGCGAGCATGGCGCAGCAGGAAGAGAGTAGCGCGTGCAATCTTGGGCAGAATCACTCAAGTGGAGACTTAAAACGGGGGTTTTCGGGATAGGCGGTCCCGAATCTGTAGTTAGATTTAGTAGAGAATTAGTAGAAAAGGAGCTGTTGGAGAAAATTAATGCGCAGATATGGCGATGGGTGAGACGAGAAGAAGATGCAAAGTGAGGATCTCACCCGTTTCTTCACGGAAACGGGCGAGGGAAGACTCAAAACGGAGGTTTCTGGTAGTTGCGAGCAGGATTACGAAGTTAGTTTTTGACGAAAGTTAGTAGAATAGAAGATAGAAAGAGAAAGGATTGCGCAGGGGTGTGAGAGAAAGAGCGGATATAGCGGGAGAAAAGTTCGTTGTTTCGCCCGATTCTTTGCAGAAACGAACGAAGTAAAGTGTCATGTTGGGGGTTTCAAGCGATCCGAGCGTGATGACAATGTCGGCCTTGCCCATGGACTAGTTGTTTGGGCAGGGGCACGACTAAAGGCTGCACCCAAGAAGAAGGGGCGATGTATCTTTCAACGTTCTGGTGGAAGATTCATTCGGTTTTTGCTCGCCCTTTTTGACGGAGTAGTCGCCCCTCTATGAGCAGATAGCTGGAAGGCAGAGTGTGTTTCCACCCTTTAAACGAAGGGGGCCGGTTAGGATACGAACAGGCTGTTAAAAACAGAAGAAGAGAGAGATTGAGTGCACTGAGAATGGAGGGGTGACATGGGGAAAGCCGACGGGAAGAAAACGTACCTGGTGTATGCAAGTCGTTGAGGTTGGTGGCAGCGCCTTGTGCATTGGCTTTCAGCCGCGGTAGGATTTGGCCGCATGAGTGTAAGCAAACCAGTTGGGCTGAGTATCATAGATGGGGCGCTGAGCGCCAGATAGCAGAAGTGACTTTGAGTACAGTGCCGGGGCGACTGGAAATCATTTGTTCCTAACACTCAAAGTTCGTATATTGCTCTATTTTTTAGAGGGGGTTTGCGTGTCATGGTTTCTACTCGAGGCATAACCCTTTAAGCGATGTCCATGAATTTGTAGTTTGGATTTCTGCCTAATTCGCCCAGCCTCGGAAGTCAGGTCACAGCCTCCCTGATACCATGCCTCTCAGTGATTGGGGTGATACTCAGCGCCTCGTGGCCGGTCCGCCCTTCCTGCCTATAGCCGTTGCCTAAGGAATAGAGCTAGGGGGAGGGGCTTGCCCTATACGGCGCAAAGGCTGCGAGTTGCCGACACTCCCCCTCGCTGTACCTTATCTCCTTGGCGGTTGCAGTACCAGGCGGATGGTGCTTAGCACAGGGGAAACTACAGCTGGTTCGGCTGATTGGTGGCGTGCTTTACTCAGGCTCGGCTCTCTTTAGGTTGTGTTACTATAGCTCGGCTCGGGGTCAGAGACGCATGATGTGGGGGAGCAGTGCGTTGTATACCTACTTTTGACCGGCAGGCAGCGCATCTCGCTGATTGGCGCAGCAAGGGAGTAAGCTGCAAAAACCTGAAGATTTACCTATTGATCGATGAGCTGCTAATCTCGCTGATCGGGGTAGTTGGAGTAGTTTACAGACTCGCCTATAGCTGAGGCATTGCAGATCGCGAACTGAGGAGTACTTGAGTTCTCTTGAAGAGAGGCTGTCGCTGCGAATTGGGGGTTCGTCAGGGAGGTTGAGTTCAACAGTCTGACCTTGGTTTGCTTCTGCGATTTGGTTGCCATTGCGGGGCCCTCAGGCGCATCAAGGGATCAAGGCCCTCTCCCGTGAGTCTGAGAGCACCCTCCTTGGATATGAGAGACTCAAACTTGCTCCTTCTACCCTCCTTACTCTAAGTCTGGTCTATTGGTTCCTGAGAGGAAGGCGGCAGGCGGGATTGCAACCCGTAGGTCCGCAGCAAGACTCTGTGGGGAGCCAGCCCACCAATTGCGGGAGCTCTGCCGGAACTCAAGAGGAGTTCTGAAGGCAGGGAACCAAGAGGTAAAGGTTTTGTCTTCCCCCTATAAACCCAGATTATAGCCCTATCTGTATTGCCCATTGCATGTTTGACTGAGCATATGGTATGCGCCCTGCTTGGACTTTTTGTCCGACTTTCGGGACATGGAACCAGATTAAGCAAAGGAATGTGTATGTAATCTCAGTTTCAGTTTGTTGATTGCCTGAACGCAGATTGTTGAAAAGGAACGCACCTGGGGGAAGGTTGGGAGAAAGGCAGTTATGCATGATGGTTGACCTGGTCAATTGAGACTGGGGAGTCCCCATAAGTTTGAAGAGACTCAGTGCTATGTTTATTTTTGAATTGCCTTGAGAATCAGGCCATTCTATAAGTTTAGGTGGTCTGTTTGCTCTGACTTGGGAGGGCTGTTTGTGATTAACTTTTCAGGGGCCAAGTGCGTTCTGTAAGTTCAGGTGTCTTGGTTGCCTTGGTTATTTTGGGCTTTTCTGTTTATCTGGTTCTGAACGAGGAGGTCTGAGCCGTTCTATAAGTTTAGGTGGCTCAGCCTCTTCCTGCGTTTTATTTTGAGAAAATGAACCTGACAAAGGGCAGACCATTCTGTAAGTTCAGGTGGTCTAGCCCAATGCCACGCACAAATTGGATCAGAGAGGAATGAATCAGGCAGAGAGCCAGACTATTCTGTAAGTTCAGGTGGTCTGACTCAAAGCCCGCACATGCTGGAACCCAAAGGTTATAATTTGGCTATATTTTATTATTATTCTATCTATGAACAAGCTAATCAGACCTTTCTATAAGTTTAGGTGGTCTGACTATAGCCTATCACAACTTGAAGAGAGTACAATTAAGAATATAACCGGTGGTGAGTTGGGGCAGGTTGAACTTAAGTTAGTTCAGTCCTATGCAGCCTTAGAAGACAAAGGGAAGACAGATATATATAATTTGGATATTTTAAACAGTTCAGGGCGACCAGAATGGTCTAGTCATATGCCCAAAGAAGAGAAAAGTTGTTGTGCCCTGTATTTGTGTATACTCTGAACAAGTTGCGCTCATCCCATAAGTTTGGGTGGCCTGACTCTAGTCCAGGCTAAAGTGAGGTTCATTCCATAAGTTTGGGTGTCCTGACCTTATGCCTTATGTAAATTGGGTATAAGGGATTAAATCATTGAAAGACTATGAACTATTGTTCGATGAATTGACTTGGGGGTGGTGAGAGTACTTACCTTTGTGGTTTGGCCTGCATGTGACTGAGTGAGGCTACTACTTGGTCTGAGTTTCAGTTTGACAGTAGTTGTTGTAGTTGCTCGCCACGTGCTAGAGCGATAGGAGTTAGTTTCAATTCCTGCATTTTCTGAGCTAAGTTTTTTTTACTTAGATTAATTCTCGCATTTTCTGGAATCTTTTATTATACTTGGCCTTGTATAAATTTTGGTAAGCTACTTTCTCTACGGGAAGCGTTGTCGAAATTTCTACAAATCCAGGGAGTTAATTAATTCTTGACTTTTCAAAGTTCAACTTGTCTAAAGTTCATATATGGCTTAGTAAAAATCTAGAAAGTCTCATTTTCTAAAGGGAGTGCTGCCCAAATTTTTGCTAATTCAGGGAGTTTGACAAAATTGAACTTTGGAAACTCAAAAACTATTTGTCTTTTTATATCCGGGCTGATATAAATTATGAAAAAACACTTTTCCTACGGGTAGCACTGCCGAAATTTTCCTAGTTTAAAGGAGATAGATTATATTTTGACAGGTGATGATTCTGGCGATCCACTCTATATAGGGGAGATTATGCCAGGGTCTGCCTTTGCTTTGGGCACTGCTTAAAGGTAGAGTCAGGCCTAGTTAACTAGGATGATTTGAGTAAGAATGTGTTATGGAGTTGTATTCTCCATACACTTATGATTTTAGCTTGGGGATTGGCCTGTCATGTGTTACAGGTCCTCTTGACCGTTGGTTCAGGAATTGGGCTAGATTTAGCTTGATCCTATAAGTATCATCTTCTGTTATCATTGATAACAGGTCGGTTGCCGATTCGTCGGTTTGCGATTCAACTCCAATCCACTCTTGCCACTCAACCTAAAGGCTTTAGCCCTATGGTTTGAATTGTTTCATTGTGTTTTTACTCGGACGTTATTGAATGGCCATTTAACAAAAGTACTGAGTATTTATTTTGGGGAGTTGCACAAGAGTGAGGTTTGTGTGGCTAAAGCAAGGGGTATGAGCATAGAGAATGGTTGAAGTTGACCCCGTGCAGTGCGTGGACTTTTGTTGGATCTTTGATGTGATTGCAGATGTGTTCTTGGTTCAGACTCTGGATGTGACTGCCTGCGATTAAAGACATATATGGCTGAGACGAGTCCCACTGTGACTGTGAGAAGTGATCGTCCTATATAAATAAGCCTTATGTATATATTTCTATGTGCCTTAGGTATGCGTGCGGCTCACTGTGATCGTGCGCAAGGGTTAGCCAGATTATGGGTTGAGAGAGAAGGAAAACCCTCTGTTATTCTTTGCTTTTTAGATTTTTACTGTTGGACGTTGTAGTCCGTGGCACCTGTCAAAGTCAAACCCCTTGACTTCTGTCCAGGCCTGGAGTAGGGCTCATCTCCAAGGCAGTAAGAAACGACTGCCACCACAGGTATGAACCTGTGTACCACCCACTCTGCACAGGGTGCAGAAGAGGGTGTGTGGTCTTCAACCGCGCATGACGGTTGTCCAGCGTCGAGAGATTAACCCTCAAGGCGCGTGTCAGCCGACACTTGAGTGTCGAACGTGACCCTCGAGGTTAACGAGGACTGCATGAGTATGGGTACTAAGTACGCCATCATTGCGACTGCCTGCGTACGCCTGCATTGCGAGTCGATATGATCTAGTGCTGCATCCGCACGGTTTCATATTAAGTCTCGCGCGCGACGCCTATCCGATTTTCCCATCGGAAAGTTATGGGATGGCTACTGAAGGGACTAGGAGTGTTGTCGCGTTGTTCGATGTGTGTGTGGGTGTGTTTTATTTTTTCGTTCGTAGAGTGGTGTATGCGTGGTGAGTGGGATGCGTCCTAGTCGACCGACGACGAGTCGCGCTTGGGACCTCAGCCCCCCAAGATGTCGGTTCGCGTGCGGGCCTGATAGAGGCGTATTACCGAATGTACCCCTTGTGCTACAGCGAACGAGAAACGCCCTCGGCTGGTCCACCTCTGCGATTGCAACTGAGTAGCTTTCGTACTGTGGACTGGTAGCTCGGCGGGGATACGCCCACCGAAGGGAGGTGACAACTCCCGTAAGATGGAGGTAAGTCGTGCCTCGCGGAGACCCTATCCTGTCGTAGGGGCTCGCGGGAGGTATGGCTGGCGCACTCGGCCGGAGCGGCTTGCGGAAGATCCATGTATATTCGCGACGAAGGATTTAAACCAACTCCTGCGTGCCGTGGCTGGGAGGGTCCCGCGCTGCCCTGTGCGGTGCCGGACCGATGCGCTCGACAGCGGCTCAGCATTCTTTACAGTAATCGCATTCAAACCCCTATAGTCTATACACATACGAAGCTCTCCTTCCTTCTTGGGGACAAATAGGACAGGTGTTCCAAAAGGAGACGAACTGGGCCTGATCCAACCTTTCTCGAGGAGCTCGTCTAACTGCTTGTGTAGCTCCTCTAACTCTCTAGGGGACATCCTGTAGACTGCTCTATCCTCTGTTGGATGGGTCGCGGCACTACTCCTGTCGGCGACTCTGTCAAATCTTTGAATTCCTCCAGCAGCTTGGCAATGGTTGGGTCTGTGGAACTATCTCCTTCCTTAGCCTCAGTGATAGGCCTCACATACACTACGAAGACCTGATCCTCTAACTGCTCCTTTTTCACTAGTCGCACGAACGCGGGAGCACTGAGATAGCAATGTGCCAAGGTGTTATTTACACCTGACACATGAAACAGGCGGGCAGTCTTAACCTCGCCTGACGGAGTAGGGAGCCTACACTCATGCTCTCTTAAGTGGAGTGTGGTTCCTGCTGCTTCTCCCCAATCCATTCCTAACACTATATCGAAAGGAAGGTCATCCTGTACGAGGAGAGTCAAGGAATGGAGAACTTTCTTCACCTTACCATCCGTCTCTTGGCGAAAGTACGCCTGGACTCCCTCTACGTAGTCCTCAACTCGCATTGTGCGGTTGTCTTCGAGGACACTGACTATGGGGTCTGCCAACTTTTGGACTTTTAATCCTAGCCTCAGCTTCTTCAGCGCCCTACGGCTAATGTAACTACGGGTGGCCCCTGAGTCTATAAGGGCCCCTACTCTTCTTCTAAACACTTCTACATCTACCAAGATCAGGTGTCCCTTACTCTCCTTCTTCATTTTGGCCCAGGCTGGCATAACTCTTATGCCACACTTGTGAGGGACGTGCCTAGAGAGATGCTAACACAAGCAGTCTCTGGACAGCTAGCTAGGCACGGGCCTGCAACCTCTGCCATAGGCTCATGTGGTTTGGGAGTTTCCTGTGTACGCGCGCTCGCTTCCCCACATGGCCTTAAAGTAAGGCCAGTTGCGACCCCTACTGGCGGCTGCCTTTTGACTGCTGAGCAGCCCATCGGGCCTGTCTGTACTGAGGACAAAATTTAATTATATGGGACGGGTCACCACAAAACACACACTGACCCATGTTCACGCGTTCCTGCCATACGCGCTGGTCCAAGCCCAACTCTTCCCAGGGCCTGCCCTGTGGCAAGCCTGGGTGCCATCCTCCTTGAGGTCGCCTTCCACCTCGTCGCTGTGGGGACCGACAAGAACCTTGACGATTTGGCGGGGGACCTTGACCCCTACCTCCCACTTGGCGGTTCCCTTGTCCGCCAACCGCCTGTGCGCCTGGTCCTCGGCCTCCCATGGCCTGGCCCCTTTGGCCCTGGCCTCCTCCTCTACTTTGCGGCCTCCCTCCAGCCGCGACAGCCTCCCCTGCCCCACGCTACTGTCCTCCTCCTCAAGGCCCCACTCGATCTGACTATATGGGACCTCATCTGTACCACCCTCCTCTAAGGTAAGGATCATGTGATCCTTGGTCCTGACTTGGCCAGAGATGGTACGACCTTTCCACTTTTTGCCCTTGTCTAAGTCCTTATGCCAGAAAGTGGAAACTGGCATGGACTTGGCCTCAAACAGCACCACCTCTCTACTGAGCGCATCGTACGTCATGGTGGGCTGTTGGGACTTGTCAAAGAAGTGCCCACGCAGGGGCTCTGGCATGGCACGATAAAATAGCTGGACCAACTGGGACTCAGTCACCCCATGGTCCGGGACGGCCACCAGATCGTCCATCACTGCCTTGAGTGCCTTGGCACTCCACTGCCGTGAGTGGATGGTTTGGAGCTTGTCAAAGACTCTAATGCCTCTGCGAAGGTCAGCGAATCGCTACCTAAGGAGCTTGAAGAATTGAGGGAGAGGGGTAACCTTGGAATAGGCGACCATGTTGTTTTCACAACCGGCCGCACGCGCGAGGGACCTAGCAAAACTAACCGCTTCGTTATTGAGGGCTTGGAAGGCAACCAGGACCTGATCGTCCTGTACGATGTGCTGTAAGTAAATGTAACTGTTTACGCTAGCCTCCCAGTTATCGAAGTTCTCATCAGATTTCCCGCCATAGGCATCGGGAAACTTGAGTTGACTGGTTCCTTGCGGGGTTTGACCTCGCTCTCAGCAGTGGCCACTACTTTGGCGCCCTCAATGGCACCCTCACAGAACTTCCCCACGTTGTCTCTCAACCGCCTGACTTCCCCTCCAACGTGGGTAACTATCTCGTGCACAAAATCCCGAAAACCGGACCGCATGGCCCTCAGGGCTACCTCTTGAGCTCTATTTGCCTGGCGTTCCTCCATCCAAGCTGCGCTCAACACCTCCAAGTACCCCAACACCTTATCCATTTTGGCCGAGGCGTCTGCCTGAGCCTGCACCTCCTGCCTACAATCTTTCACCTTCGCCACCTCTGCGGTCAACCTATTAACTTCATCCCTCCTTCTCTTCTTTTCCCTCTTCATTCTCAATTTCCACTCCAACTTTTTCTCCTCCTCTCTTTCTTGTCTTTCCAGGGGGTCCTCCATTGCTGCTAGCTCCTGGGCTAACGCATCCCTCTCGTCCTGGGGCACATAGAACTCTGCCTCCTCATCCTCCCCCAATGATAAATTAGCAATCCACTCGCTAATCTTATTCTCCATCTCCGCGTCTTCATCCTTCTTCGTGCCACTACTCTCCTCTTTACTTTCAATACGTTTTTTTTTTTTTTTTTTTTTTTTTCTTCTGCTGCTTCCTCTTCGGCAGCCTTTCTCCTCTCTTCCTCCTCCTGCTGAACTCTCTTCATCTCCTCCTCCAGTTTTTTCATCTTTGTCGCCTGCTCCTCTGCGATAGCTTTCAGCTTCACTTGCTTCATGAACTCCTTCCTCTCCTTGTTCTCTCTCACTAAGGCGGCCATCTTTTCCTGTTGCTCCTGGGTGGAGGGGCTAGTGTTCGTCCCACTACGGGTCTCCACCATGGTGACAAGTGCACAACCGGATTACGGTTCCAAACCTCACCACGTAGACTCTAACCCCTTACTGACAAACCTACTGACTCAATCTAAGACTCACAGAATCCGGACAGGGATCCTGCCAACTAGGGTCTCTAGCGTAGACCTACACTATGGCTGTCACTAGTAGACCTGTTGCTGATCAGGAGGCATTTAAGGAGATCCCCCGTAACTCCTCAGGAATTATTTAACGTCGCAGACAGGACGACGCGATCAGCAGGTCTCTCAACAATTAGACGGCCTGTTGTGCAGCCCACAACTCGGATTTTGGGCCTACCGTGCCACACCGAGCAGCCCGCCGGTCAGTACCGGTCCTTGGGAGGGTTCGTGTCCTCTGGGACAGTCGAGTCGTCAGACACAGTCTTTAGCCCTACTCAGCCCATGTGGGTTTGGTCAACAAGGCCCTATCCTTCATCCACAGAGTACTATCACCTAGACAGAAGAGACTCAATGCAGAAAGAAGAGACAGACAGACTGGACTCAGCAAGTACCAGAGGGTATGTGCACATCCATAGGGCGAGGGATAGGCTGACTGCTTGGCGAGATTATACCGGCTCCAGCTTGGTCAACTCGTGGTCAACGCCGGTCAACGCTGCAGTCAACCCCCGGTCAACTCCCGGTCAACCTCCGGTGAATGCTTGGTCAACTCTCCCGGTCAACTCCGCTAATCGGCTATGGCTGTCGGCTTCTCT
>BFEA01000207.1:2021637-2033521 GCA_003427395.1 Chara braunii | reverse complement strand
TTGAAATTTTTTTGTTCCTTTTTTCCTTTATCTTTTTTAATTTTTTCCTTTGTTTTCAATTCCATTGCCGGAAAACATAAAAATAACGGAGTATTTTTTCCAAAACTCAAATGCTGCGAAAAACAAGGAAATTAAGGAATATTACGTTTTTCTCTTCCCTCCTACTGATCTCAATTTCTTATCCCATCTTTGATCTAGATACAAAAAATGACAAAAATTTGAGGCGCTATTTTGACCCCGATCATACGCTGCAAAGAACRTCGCAGCGGGGTTAGTCCCCGCRATGCCCCCTCGCGGCAGGCCAATTCGKGTCTAACCCTCTGAACGRCCGRAAATGACGGTCCGTTGATGTGCCGAGTGCGACCACCCATCTTGCCATTTTTKAGGGTTACCCRTAAGGTCCAGCGCGCCCAAAATCAAGGRCGCCCCGAGGTCCCCTAATCTCCGCTGCATGGTCTAACCAGAGTACCGTCAAAACTCAGACTCGTGTTCGCGCCTAAGTCCCAAAACCGTAGATTTCAGGCGGCGCACTGCTTGCGGCCGCCTGACACCGGGACACCCTTTCTCTGAGGGAGCTTCCAGTCCATTCGGTCGGGTTCAGTGTCAGATCCTGGATTGGTTTGGAAGGTTGGAACACCAGCTTCTGCCCCTTCTCTTCTATCACTTTCACACGGTACACGGACGATCTCTCTTTCCATTCAAAAGGGGCTCTGTTTCCTTGAAGGGTGCCTGTTCTGGTGATGGCGTAATATTCGACCAAAACAGTTTGGGGGGAGACCATCTGTACCTGGCCCATCCTTAATGGGGTCTCTGTACTTGCCACCCAGCCCCTTCCTTCAAGGTGAGGCCTTGTTTCAGAATTCGGTACCATGCGAGTGGGATGGCTTCAATCAGGTTGTCAAAAAGCTCCTCTATGTGGTGGCAGTACCGCAGAGTTCCTCTCAACTGGTCTCCTGTTACTTCTGGATTTAAACTTGGGTTTGTACTTCAACAGTTCCTAGGTATGCCACTGGAGTAGGGCCACTGGCCTTTGCGAGGGAGAAAGCACAAAGGAACCACGAATTGAAGTCCCAACGAAACTCAGTTTTTTTATGTTGCGCCAGTATTTTTTAAATGGCCGAAATTATTTTAGTTTCCCTTGAAAAAAACATTTGTGAGCAGGTAGCCACATTTTCCACGCGTGCCATGTTTTTCAGATATATGGATTTTACATGAAAAATCGCCAAAGTCGGGGTATTTTCTGCAACCCCTTTGGGCCTGTTTGATTTTGAGCTCTAAAGTATGACAAGCTGTTTCCTTCCCCCCAGCCTTGGTATTGGGCTGGCACGTATTCTGACTGGTGTCAGACAAGAAAAAGGCAGCCAACAATTGCCAGGAACTTAGCTGCAGCCAATTGGCTGCCCACTTTCTATACATGAGCACACTGTAGCTTCCCCACCACTAAGGTCATTGATCTTGCAGTGCAGAATTGACAATGAGAAAAAGAAAAAAGAAAGAAAGAAAGAAAACCAAAGCAAGTTATATGGCATGCAAAGAAAGAAAGAAAGAAAGAAAGAAAGAAAGAAAGAAACCCTGTGAGATGGTGAAAACCAATCAGTTGTTCCGTCCACTATAGTGGATTGTTCCCCCATGCCTAAACGGATATTGGGAGAAAGTCGCAAGTTATATGGCATGCATGTTCCAGTGCGGTTAATTCCACACTACACCATGACAAGTATCCTCTGCGAGATAGTTCAAGGCTATATGAAGATCTATTTCCCAATACTACCACCTTCACCCGAATATAACTCCCGGTCATTATAGCTGTATTTGGGGCATTTTTCAGTCCATATGCAGCGCTAATGACCGCGCGTTCTATTCGGGTGAAGACGGTAGATGCGAGAGCGCCAGCAGAAACCTAGGACACCCTCTCTCAAACAGGAGTGAGGCTGTTGCACATGGGCTTAGTACCTGAACGGAACATGCACGGGTTGGATCTGATTAGGATTATCCCTGGAGTATCAGCTGTGGGGTTTATCAATGTGAATGAAAAACTGCTGAAGGAAGAAGACCTCCATTCCAGCTACTTGGTGACCAAGCTCACCAAAGAATGGCGGTCTCTCTCACAGGCCAGCTCCTCCTCCGGGGGCAGTTCACGGTTCCACAGATCAAAGGACACATCTGCCAAAGACACTCCCGGTCAATCACAAACAGGAAACCAGGGGTCAAGCTCCCGCATCCAAGTTCAAACGGGCACAGCACACATAGATGGGCAAAATTAAAGCTGTCACATGGAATGTTAGGGGTTTAGGGGACACAAATGGCAGAGAAAATTGGAGACGTCTGAAGAGCTGGATACACGAGTAGAGAGCAAACTGCGTGATGCTGCAAGAAACAAAATTAAACGAGGACCAACCAGGCAAAGCTTCAATTCCGGTGGTTCTCTTACCACCACTGGGATAGAGGCCTTGCACAAGGGCCTTTGTTAAAAAAAAAAAAAAAAAAAGTTCAAGGACTTTGCAAACTGGTGGGAGGGCCCACAGATATGGGCCCCTACGCAGGGAATGAAAGGCAGGTTGGGTATCCTGCTCCATGATCAGGACCTGCAGGTGGCGGTGGTAGACTTGGAAGCGGACATGTGGGGAAGGTGCACCTGGATGAAGGTGGTCATAGCCAACGAGGAATGGGTCTTCATGACTGTTTATGTGCCAAATAAGGTGGTAAAGAGGGTGCAATTCTTCACAAGGCTCATGCTGCATGTCCCGAAGGCAGAAAAACTGGTTCTAGCTGGGGACTGGAACCTTTCCCTTGATGAGGCTCTGCGCCTTGGATCCGCTCTGGCAGATTGGAGGGGTGTACAGACCCTGCTGAGTTTTTGCACAGAGCTCGAATTGGTGGACCCCTTCCCAACCTTGAACCCAAAGGAGCCTGGGTACACCTGGTGCTCGCATCTATACAGGGACCGACATGCAGTAACAAAGAGACAAATTGATATTTTTCTGATTGCAGAACAGGTGCTGGACCAGGTTACCGAAGTTCGTCAGGTCTGCAGTCCACTGTCAGACCACAAGCCGGTGGTGGTAAACATCCGCCCAAGCCAGGACATTGAGAGGGGCACGGGCTTCCTCCGCCTCAACAACCAAGTACCGCAAGAGTCAGGAATTGGCGAGTGGGTAAAGGAGCACAAGACCAAGTGGGAACAGGCCAGGTTAAACTTCGATACTACAGCAGAGTGGCTGGATGGCGGGGTTGCTATTGCTTCAGGGGTATTAGATGTGTGCTCAAGAATCTTGGCCACGGAACGAGACAAGCAGGAAGCAGACTGCAAGCAGAGGGCAGAAGAAGCCGAAGACCACATGGAGGGCCGTCTGATATCAGAGATGGTATGGGCAGCAGAACGGGAAAGACGACTAAGGGAGTGGGACAACTTACAAGAAGAGAAACGAAGGAGGTGGGTGGGCATACTCAAAGTGAAGGGTATCGAGCCCAATGACAAAATGTCAAAGGAAACATTCCAGAAGCTTCAACCGTGATGGACCCAGCAGCAAATGATAGAGCTAAGACACCCATTCGACCTGGCTGCCCCCTCAGCACGCTCAGCTACAGGCATGCTCCAATACACCAGGATGTATTACGAGGACATCCTCACCACCAGGAGGCCGAAGACAACGTACACACAGATCTTTTAAGCTCTTCGGACATGTGGGATGACAACACAGTCCAACTGCATACCTCGGCCAGAATGGACCTGGACAGACCGCACACTATTGTGGACGTATCACAGACTCTCAAGTCGATGGCGAAAGGCAAGTGGCAGGGGGAGGATGGCCTCATGGTGGAGTTCTACAGGGCCAACTGGGCTGCTTTTGGCCCTCCTCTGGTGGAACTATATAACGGGGTCTTGGTGGGAGACAAATTTGGAAGGGGAATGACGCACAGGGTAATTGCTGTCCTCTTCAAAGAAGGGGACAAAGCGGAAGTCAGGAATTGGCACCCAATCTCGCTGCTGAACGTTTCCTACAAGATACAAGCAAAAACCTTGGCATGGAGTCTTGCGAAACACTTACTGAAGCTGGTGGAGAGGGATCAAGGAGCGTTTGTGCAGGGACGTTCAATCTTTAACAATATTGTGACGGCCATCAAGACTTTGGAGGTTGTGCAAAGAGAGAGCATGGACACAGCAGTCCTACTCCTAGACCTGAAAAAGGCATATGACAAGGTGGGCTGGACGCCCATCAAAACGGTGCACCTCCTGTTGCTGGTGAACTGAAGAGTCGTACCCTTGTGCAGATTGGGGCCCCAGGCCTGTTCGCGAGGCAATCCCAGAGGAGGGGGGCCAGCACAGGGATTGAAGAAGGGGAGCCTGAATTGGGCTGATCATCAAGAGGACAATTATCAGCCGAGTTATGACAAGAAGCAGGTGGTGCAGGGGCTGCATCCTGAGGAGGAGAGTTCATGACGATATGCTGCCGCAGAAGGAGTTCAAACCGAGGTTCCCCTTGGTTTGAGTCGATCACGCCCACCTCATGTCGAAGAGAGCCGTCAATTGATCTCCGCCGAACTTTTGTTTCATTTTTTCATTTTTTATGCCCATTCATGTCAGTGGGGTTCAGACTCAGGTCCTGGCTTCAACAGTTGATAGCTGTACCTATGGAGCCAGGTCCATCGCTGCCCTCCGAACAGGTCCACCTGTCCCGTGTCCTTGTACAAAGAAGATTCAGTTGCACCTGCCCAGAACGTATGTGCTCATTAAAACTCCTGACAAGATTCTTTTGCCTGCATAGTAGCCCTATCTTCGATGTACGTGTCTATCTTCAATGTATGTGACCACATTTACGACCAGACCTGGATGTATCTGGCTGGAATTGCATCCAAAAATAAGTAAAAACGTCTCAGTGTGACAATGCCCTGAGTTTCTTTTGCAATTAAAACTCAGGCCGTGACAAAGATGCCGTTTCGAGTTCGCTTATCCAAATTCGTAAACGCGACGCTGCTGCCACAGTTATTTCATTGATTATTGTATGTGGATAACCTCAGGGATCGTCTTTTTGCTTTTTTTATATATCTCTTTTATTTTTAGTGGCTCATTTTTTCCAGTCATGTGAGTGATCCATCAGATGGCCATGGCCATAAACGAGCAGCAAAAAAAAAAAAAAAAAAAAAAAAAAAAAACGAGCAGCAGTTCCATGTAATTTGCTTTCTGTGAAAAACTGACAAGAAAGCATTTTTTTTTCCCCGTTTCTTTTCTTCAAAAGGAGATTTAATGACCCGAAGCCAGAGTGAGAGAGAGAGACAGAAAAAGGCCGCAATTTTCTGACGAAGGCTGTTACAGAGCACAGGGGATCAGTCGAAACTAGTTGAAGAATGATGATCATTTGGTTTTAGGTCACCTTGAAATCGGTGGATGTATTTGTGGAAGCGACAACATTGTTGTCGAGATTGCCGCTCCGTTGTGGATTATATTTCATAAGTCGTAGGATGAGCTAGGGCCTCCCTCCACTACAGTGGGCCTCGCTGCACTACTCTAGAGATGCACAAAAGACAAAACTAATGGCGGTGTATCTTTCCATAATCTAGCGGAAGATTCACTCTCGTTTTGCACTTTTCAAGAGTAGTGCAGCCAGGCCCAGTAACTCACCAAATGTGCAAAATGAGAATGAATCTTCCCCTAGAACATGGAGAGATGCGCGCCGCCATATATTGTGTCTTTTGTGCATGTGGAGAGTAGTGGAGCCAGGCCCTTAGTAGAGGGACCTACACTGCCATGCACCTTGGTTCTATCACTTTACTGGTAGGCTTTTGCTTATGATTTGAGCGACACTGCAGCCCCCCAGACCTTCCGGAAAAGTTCAGTCATTGCACAGGAAAGATTACAAGACAGGTCAGGACTGGCAGGAGGCCAGTGAAAAAATTACAAGACAGGTCAAGGCTCAGGTACTGAGCACTGAGAGGGGCTCAGTTCAGGATGGGGGACAGGAACAGAGTACAGGAGTGTTAACAACATAGTGAGGATTAACTGGCCAGAAGGGGGATTGTCCTCGGATCGGAGTGAGTGACACATGTTCGCACGGACTACTTCAGGGTATACCTTATTACTGGAGCCACTCAGGGTGAAGAGGTCTGTGTGCCACATTGTTTGAACCTGTTGATGAATGTAGACGGGTATCGAGTCCCGATTCCGAGAAAGTGTTGCTCCCCACGATTAGATGGAGCCATCAAATTTGCAGGCCTTCGCCTGGGGAGTTCTCTTACCACTCCCTAGGCTGAGCCTGGTCCTTTTTTTTTTTTTTTTTTTTTTTTTTTTTTTTTTTTTTTGAGCAGAAGATTCATTCTAGTTTTGCACATTTGGTGAGTAGTGGAGGGTCCTGATGTTTCAAAGTAAGAAAAGAAAAAAGGAAAGGCAGACTCCGGAAAAGCACGAACACGCGGATAAACACATGATTTTCCTCACAATTCAGGACAAAAGAAAGCCCCCTCCTGTACCACAACACGATGTCTTGCCCTTGCCCATGAGACAAAAATGATATGCAACATCAAACTTAAGCAGAAACTTAAGCAGAAATTTAACATACAAGTGAAAAATGACAGGCCACAAGTTTGCCGTTCAAAATCCCTCCAAAGTAAGAAGCTCTGTTGCATGGATTTTTCCATTGCACACATTATGTGGTTACTCTGTGATAATAAAGCCTGGACTACATTGTAGTGAGTTCTAATCTCTCTCTCCCTCCAAAGGATCACTCGTTCAACGACGGCAGGCGCCCGTGTGCTTGGAACCACTGCATGCCATCCATTAACATGATTCAACCTCCAGACACACATACCCAGAGAGATTGGAAAGAAAGGTTAAAAGCCTTCCGGGAAAACGAAAAGGACCTCTCCTCTTATCTGTCTGCCAGGGGATTGCTGTCTTCTCGTTCAACAAGCTTTTGCGTTTTTCTTGTTTTTCCTTCTCATTCGTCCGCAGTGTCCAAGAACACCTTACATTGCAGAATGGTGGAGAATTTCTTTTTCCAGCCTGTTCATCCAGATCTGGACCAGCCTGACCTTGTCCCTCTTGAGCCACTTCAAGGGCGAAGGGGGTGGCAGGGGATGGGGAGGAGGTGCTCGCAGGACGGTGGGTGGGTGAGGAAGGAGTCCGAAGGACGGTAGTCAGATCCAAAGAACACTGGACCTTCCCCTCCCTTCTCTCTCTCTCTCTCTCTCTCTCTCTCTCTCTCTCTCTCTCTCTCTCTCTCTCTCTCTCTCTCTCTCTCTCTCTCTCTCTCTCTCTCTCTCTCTCTCTCTCCAACCCCTTGATCCCTTCCCCTCTCTCCCTTCCTCCCTCCCTAGGGTGGGTAGGAGAAGTGTGTAGGATAGGCTCCCTATCAGCCAGGCCACAACAAACCACAAGACAGCGAACCACCTTGTCACAAGTCAGTGGCGGACTCTACCTTCGTGCATGCGCTGAATCCAATCCAAAGTCTGAGTGCACCGGTCGTGACCGTGATAGTCTGCACTCCAAGTGCAGCCACTGTGATGGTTAGGGTCTGCAGCACAGCCTGTGGCCACTTGTATGCCTGTTGCAATCTGCCACAGACTGATTTCCTTCTTTTCTTTGTGATATGCCGTGCGAACATTAACTTAAGCATTCTGGGTCAGGTCCCACTTGCATGAGTTAAAAGATAGTGGTGGTGGATCTTTGTTATCTACATGCACTCTCTCACAGTCTCTCCTTATCTGTGCACGTGGGGCCATCGTGGGGCTTCGCACCTGGGCATTGCCAAGTATTGGGAAAGAAAAAAACCGGAGAAAGAAACAAACCGTACATACGGATGTGAATATTATTTGCACTGGGAATGACACGGAGTCCTATAATTACCAAATTAGCAGAATTTTTCTTTTGTTCTGTTTTTAATACCAGATTACCAGACGTATCTGGACTGCGTGGTGTATTTTGTGAGCCTTTTTTTTTTTTTTTTTTTTTTTTTTTTTTTTTTTTTTTTTTTTTTTTTAACTAACCTATATTCTTCTCGCGATATATCTCCGACTACCTACCTACCTACACGCAGCTTAGCAATCTACTACAGGGTTTGTTTTTTGGTGCCCAAGGCAGGAAATCTCTCCCAAGTTAAGAAGCCACATCTGTGCTGTGAGGGGAGCAGCACCCAAGCTTCTAACACCAGGCGCGAGCTGGAAACTGCAAATGATCGCTTCCCAGCCAGCCAGGAGGCCCAAGCCAATTATCTCCGCTGGAGAACCCGAAGCGCATCACAGGAGGCGGTGGGGATAGAATGGACGACGTGGGGAATCGAACCCACAGCCTCCTGCAAACCACTTCCGTGCTCAAACCAACTGAGCTAGCCCGCTTGGGCTTTGTGAGCCTTTTTCAGATGCAATATATACAGAACCAATCCTAGTATGACTACGTAGAGAGGGAGAAAACACTCTACGTAGTGGGGTCCATGGCTTTGTCACGTCAGTTTTCTCCCTAGCTTCTTTGAGAGTGGACGTCACTTCCGTGCTCTTTCACAGGCAAACAAGAGGTGGGGTCCATGCAGTGAGAGTGGACGTCACTTCAACCGGGGGAGTACAGTGAGAGCTCATGGCGAACAAGCGAGAAAGAGGTCGAAACCCAGAAAAAGAAGGCCGAAAAGAAAAAGAAGGAAAGTTGTTGGGGTACTGGGAATGGGAATGCCCCGCAAAGTTTCAGGCTGCAAAAAGTGCAGCACCAAAATCATGACGGATTGCAGAAAAAACTCAATAAAACAACAGCTAGTACCAAGCCTATCCCCAGGTGCTAGCGGTGTCTGCTCTTACCAGCATTGCTAGCAATGGAGGGACTGTTTTCTCAAAAAAAAAAAAAAAAAAAGTACCATGAAGTGTTCATTTTTTAAGCCCCAGGTCCATTTGGCCTGAGGCCTGATCAAGAAAATTGGACCATGCCGTTTTGGGGTTGGGGTGAGGGGGGGTGGGGGTGGAGGGGTTTGTCCTACTCCTTATGAGACTCCCTCCCAGCCTACTTCTCTTTTCATTTCTTTCTTGCACACCCCTACTCCCACCGTCCTACCTCAGTGTTTTAACACTCGAGACTATCACCCTCCTACCATCTATCCTACCATCTCAGCGGGGGTGACCTGACCAGACAGCGGTTGTATGCACCAGGGCTAAGGCGCACCTCTCCTGTCCACATCTTGAACCAACCTCGCGTGGGGTAGCTGCAATGATCTGCCTGACCAAGTGGTGGGCGGGAAGCAATTCACTTGGTCCTCCCTCCATGCCATTTGGAGAGGCATCATTTTGTGCTCCCCTTCCTCCATTTTCTTCTTTCCTTTTGCTTCTTTTGCTTCATTTGCTTCATGATCTTCTTCTGACATGTGTGCATATCAGACTTAAAGGGCACTTTTCTCAAGTTACAATTGCCCGTGTACCTAACCGGCATACTCACACTACAACTTCCTGCACTGAGCTCTGGATGTAATTGCAGTCATATAGTTACTATACATTCAGGTCAGGTTGAAATCGCAGCCAGATAAGTCCAGGGAGTTCCTAATGTGAGTATGCCCTTACGACATCTTTCAGCCTTCCTACCCTCCTTTTTTTTTACCTTTTTTCCCCTCAAAATTCATTTTTTAACCTATTTTTCCCTCAAAATTCAGTTCCCATTTCACAAATCAACTTAGAGGCCGGGGACCTCTACATTACTCCTGGAGAGATGACTGGAAGCATCATTCAGCCCAGCGCACTCAGGAATCTGCTTGCGGGACTTTATGTCTTTGCCCCACGCAGCTCAGCGGCTGCTGATCCTCAAAGCCTACTCTGGCTATCCCTAGTCTGTCACAGCTACTAAAATACAAACGTCGCCTACCGCGTACGGATTCTTAAACCACCATTACTTGGCCCCACTATCGATGCCGAGCCTCAAAACGGTCTCCGCGCCGTTTCGCGCCGACCCGCCAGCGCAACAAAAAAAATTGTTTTGGCTGGTGGCGCCAGCCTTTGAGGGCCGCTACCCCGAGCCTCCGGAAGTTGCAGGGCGTTAACGGCAACGCCCCGCGGCCGATGTATGGGCCAAGTACTGGTGGTTTAAGACCGTCTCTATGGACTAAAGTAGTCCAGGGGACCACACCTACTCACTACCCTACCGGGAATGTCCTACTCCCTGCTCCCCTCCGTGTGTAACGGGTAAGAACTTGGACTTCCTTTTTATTTTTGAAATAACTGTGGCCGCGTCACGTTTTTTGGAGTTTCAATAGGAATAAAAAACGGCACTTTTGTCACGGCCAGACTTTCATTCACAAAAGAAACTCTGGCTGGCCAAGAAATCTTGTCATGAGTTTTATACGAGGACAGTCCGGGCCAGGCGCACCAGATCGTCCACGTAGGAGGACCAAGTGCACCTGTTTGGGTGCTTTTCATAATTTACCTAAAAAAGATGCAGCACATCGAAAAAGGCAATTAAATCAATTGCAAAAATATTCAGGTGGCATGAAATATATGAAAATTTTACCAGATGTTGTAATTATTGTCTATCAACAAAAAGAGATAATTGCAGTTCAAGAAATTCAATGTAGAGTTTTAGGGATTCCAATCATACCTTTAGTAGACACTAACTCTGATCCCTAAATTGTGGACATACCTATGGTCCTATACCTGCAAATGATGATGCTTGGTCAGCCATGCACCTGGGTCTGTTGGTACACCCATGAAGTTTTGGAAACAAGGACTTGAGTTCAAATCCTGGTGAATGAAACATAAGCATTCTTTTTTTCTTTTTTTTCTTTTTTTTAAACGGGCTAGTGCCCAAGGCTGATATTATCAATAAGAAGATTGAGGCCGGGGTCCTCACAGTCTACCCATAGTGACCGAACCGAACATGCTGAGATCGGGGCTCAGCGTCCCTCATACGATGATGATGGTTCTGATGATGACGATGAACTTCTGTTGATTCTACGAAAACTGTGATATAATAATTCCAATGATGATGATTGATATGTAAAAAATATAGAAGACTATGCTATATCAGCAATTCTGGCCTCCTAATCCAAGATGTATTAGGCTTTTACTTCTCACAGAGAAGAGATCTTTGCATATCAGCTTCGCACTGTGTGCAACCATCACTCGTCTGGCTATCAACCGCAGTTGGAATCCAGGTGGAATCATTAAGTAAAATAGCTTTGAATGAAGATGATATCTCAAGGCCACTGCACTTTCAATTTTAAAGGAGGAAAACCAACAGCCTTTCACAAGTATACAGGGGGACGGGCCCTAATGCTCTCTCATTTATTCATCACTGTGACTGTGAAGGGAGGCTGGGCCCTGTTACTTCCCCACGATTAGATCGAAGCCATGGCTGGTAGTAAAGGTGGCCCTGCATCCATCCAGGGCTCTTTACCCTGACAGGATGCAGGGCCTGCCAGTACGTTTCCCAGCCGTTCTCTCAGAGTTGTGGCGTGTATACAATCGCTACGCTCCGGAATACCCGGGGTGCCATTTAGCTGGATATCCATCCAGGTCTGGATGGATTTACAGCGAAAAGCCGTCCCGGTACTTCCCAAAAGTTGCGTCTGTATACACGCCGCATATTTGATTTCTTAGCAGGGAAGAGTATTTACTGGTGGTTAAAAAAGAGGGAAAAAAAGAACGGTCCAAAAAAAAAGAAAAGCATTTCGGTCATGATGGTGCGGGGGTGTGGTCCCACCAGCAAAGAGAATTGTATATAGCGCCGGAATCTGGACGTGTTTATGAAGATGTGCAGATGATTGCCATTCCTGCATCTCTCCGTAAAGCATGCACTGTGATGTACAGATTCAAGTGCTTGATCGAGTCCTCTTTGCTCATGGGACCTCTCTTCCCCACATGTGACGGTGTGCGCCTTATATATGTGTGTGTGTGTGTGTGTATGTGTGTGTGTGTGTGTGTGTGTCTG
>BFEA01000207.1:2004679-2021519 GCA_003427395.1 Chara braunii | reverse complement strand
GTGTGTGTGTGTGTGTGTGTGTGTGTGTGTGTGTGTGTGTGTGTGTGTGTGTGTGTGTGTGTGTGTGTGTGTGTGTGTGTGAAAATATGATTGAAAGACATTTACATTTGTCCCCTGCATGGTAACAAACCCTGCACCATACCATCACAACACCTCAGGAGGGAAATATGAGTCTGAGTGAGTCAAGCCAAAGGACAGTCCTCAAAGTAATACAACCAAACAAGGTAAAATCAGCAAGGCAAAAAGGCAGTGAGCCTAAGGGGAGCGGGCTAAAAGGCAGAAAGGCAAAGCCAACAAGGCAAAAAGCTGCAGGGCAAGAGGCACTTAATCGAAGTAAAGCAGGAAGCAATAGGGAAAATGACAGTGAAGCAACGAGGCATTGGACAACAGCAGCAAGGCACATAGGCTGGAGGGCACATGAGAGGCAGGTTGGCAGGCAAACAGCACAAGGCAGCCAGGGAAAAGGCAGCAAGGGAAAGCCAGCGAGCCAAAGCACAGCAGCTGTTACGATCCTGGCCAATTCCGTCCAGTTGCAACAAAAATGAAAGAACTTCAGAGGATAAAGAAACAAAGTAAGAAGAAGAAGAAGAAAGAAGGAAGAAGAAGAAGAAAGAAAGAAGAAGAAGAAGAAGAAGATGTACACCAGCAAAAGACCAATGACAAATCCCACTTCTCAAGCCAACCAATCTCCTCCTCCTTATCTCCCCCTCGCTTATTCCCACAATAAATAATAATCATAATAACAATGAATGGCTGAACCAGAACGAATGTCTGAATCCCTCTCTTACTGGAAGCCCAATATGAGGTCCACCATAGCCATGACCTCCATCTTCCTCCACCTCCGACTGGTATTGGCTATAGCGGACTACTAGGGGCCCTGCCCTGATGTTCAAAAGCAACGCAAAAGCAGCTATGCCCTCTACACTTCAGACCGCCATGCCTGACTCTGCCCTGAAACCTTCTTGATGTACCACTATCCCACTTGGGGCCTCCCAGATGCTGCGCCTACCAAGGAGATGAAGATGGTGCCCACCATAGCCAGGTAAGTACCTCTGGCCACTCTCCTCCCTAGTCCCCTTCTTCCTCCTCCTCCCACCAGGCGCTGTCCACCATAGCCGAGGCCGAAGTCCTGGTGCTCCTCTCCCCAGCGCTGTACACTAGTGCTCCTCCAACCAGCGCTCCAGCAGCGTGATGCCCAAACATGCGCACCGCAAGTGAGGAAGAGCAACTCGCTCTTCCTAGAGATATAGCGGGACCCCAAGGGAGGAAGCTGTGAGAAATTAAGTGGAGTGGGGCCAGAGGAGAGAATTAGCACGGGAGTCGAGATGAACCTTGAAGGGACTACCGCCTTTCTTTTCATGTTTAGACAAATCTGGATACTAACATACCACTTCGTCCTCTGTCTGAGTTCCCAGATCCTTTCCCACCTTCTTTGAGTCTGGTGCCACTGAGTTGGTATGGATTAGACTAGAGGAGTCTGTCTTTGTCTTTGTCCTGGTGTGCTTCAGTGCCCTGCCCTCCTTTGGCTGCAGGAGTTCTACTAGTCTTTCTCTTACAGATCTGGAGCCCCGGATGTCGGTGACGAGGTAGCTCAGTCAGTCAAGGGCAAAATCAAGTTTCAAGAAGGGCCTCACAAGTACAGTGCTGTCAATTGTTTTCTGCCCCTGCTCAGTAAACATCCTGGCTTCCCTGGGGCAGCCAATGCTGGCAGGAGTAGACCACAGTTTGTTCCCAGTTTTTTCAAAATGTTTATGCATTCAAATGGGACGGTGGACCCGATTTCTAGCAGGTGTAGCTCCCCACAAATAGAATGGAGATGCCAAAACTCATTAAAAAAAAAAAAAAAGTGGATAACCAGCCTCTTGGGCGGTGCCTTCCAGGCCACACGGCCTCCAAGCAACCAGCACCTCCTCCCTTTCAGAGGGAAACATCATTGCATGTCTGATATCGTCCGCTAAAGGCCCTAGACTCAGACTCCACGGCCTGCACCTAGACCTAGGCCCACCAGATCTCTAAAATTCAGACGACCTCTAAAGGTACTAACTTTTGGTCTTCTTCTGCTCGGCCTACCGCTACTCAAGTACCTATGGGCATAACCTACTGCTACTTGAGGTCATTTCCATGCACAAGTTAAAGAACGGGGAAAGCATATGGATCAACCCGGAGGTACCCTGGTTCATGGTTACAAGGTGGTACCAGTCATTCTGATCGAGAACAGACATTCGTGAGTATAATTGGTACCTTACACAGGGTGGTCAGCAACACCAGCATTGACGCGTTGCTGCCACTGGGACTCGTGACACTCCACCGTGAACACAAGGGGGTGGGTTTTCCCATGAAGACGGTCCTTTCCGCTTTTCGAAAGTTCACAAAAAGGGTTGGAGGGAGGGTTTTGATTGATCTAGTCGAGAGGCTCATTAGATGGTACAGGGAACATAGCGGGTAGGTTGTTGGCATCTCCTGAGAAAAGAGGAAGAAACCCGCATGAGTGAGCTAGAGAAGCAGAAAATGGACCGCAGGCACAAAGAAGGCCTGCGTCCAGCAGGAATCAGGCGGCGAACAGGACCATGGGACTAACGACAAGGACTGGGGAACCATCGTGAATCCGAGGCAGATCTGAGCGAGCAATTGCCTGCACCGTAAGCACTTGTCGGAGTTGTATCCTTTTTTTTTTTTTTTTAAATAAAACCCAGCCCTGGTAGTGAGTGCTTTTTCGATTTTTCTATGGACTTTTTATTTGTTATTATTATTTTTTGTTGTTGTTTTGTCCATTTTGGACAGACTACGTCACGCTGGGCACTGTAGGTCAGGGCTGCTTGTCTTAGCATGCTTTGGCGTGCAAACATGTTTTTTGGTTTCCCGGCGATGAGAAATGATCGTGAGATGGTACTAGGAACTGGTACCAGGGACCGGAGCCGAATTTTCGTGAAGTAGTATTTATAGAGCGAGCGGATGCCTCGCCGATTAGACTGAGTAGCATAGGGGAAGACGGTCTGGACTCTGGAGCATGACTTCTCTTTCCATGCTGTGTGACGATGCAGTTATGCTGCGACATTAAATCTCCACTGCATTGTTTGTTTGAGTCAATCTCTCGCTATTTGAGTGTACCCCTAAGCTACCCCTTCGGCCACTTGAGTGTTTCCCTTCTGCTATCCTCAAAGTACCGGCCCCAAGGGCCTCCCAAACAAACAAGTGCCCTGGCGGGCCACACACACAGTCAAGCAGACGGGCACTTCGACGGCCACACAAACCAGCAAGCACGCACACACACGAACTTAGAAACTCAGCAAAAAGCGGGAATCTCAAGCACACATTTCAGCGGCAAAAGCCATAAATCAGCAGTGTTCTCAGTCTATGTTTTTGCAGGTCCTTACACTACCCCCCCCCTTAAGAGTGAGGTCCCTTCAAGCGAGTAACTCAATCTGAGACCCTGCAAAATACATACAGGCAGAAATGGAAAAGAGAGCTGCTGTATATTCCGCTGCAGTGAGTTGTGCAGAGAATGCGGGCGTAGCATCGGAATCTATTTGTCGTTCATATGCTTTAACGACTCGAGGTCCGTTCTTCAGTATACCCGGTAGAGTTCATCTAACGGTTGATGCAAAAAGTGAACTTGGTATTGTCTGTTACGTCCTTTTCCCGTGTGATCTACAATTCTATCAATCTCATGACCACCATTGATTGCACAAGGGATCATAAGCTCACGATAATCAAATGACTCAGGCGCAACAGGCAGATACGGTTTAGACACGTGAAAGACTGAATACATGCGCAGACGAGGAGGCACATCACACGTCAATCACATTGGAAGGACCAAATGAGTCATCCCCCACCACCTTCAGAACCTTCCAAGGACTGCAGTAGAGATGGAGAAGCTTTCCTGACACCCTCTCTTCTTTTGACAACTCATACATCTTTACCTAGGCATAACTTCCCACTTCAAAAGTCGCAGGTCTGTGCTTTTTATTTGCAAATTTGATCATGGCCTGCTGTTGCTTGGTCATTGGTGCAACAACAACTTTGAGCAAGCGATCGTACTTGGCCCAATAGCTAGGCATGCCGAGCGTCACGAGGCGCTGATCAGGGAACAAGAAGGAGAAAGAGTTGAGAATCTGCCAACCGAGATGCAGCCTGTCCGGCGTCATGTTAGTGGCTGAGTGAACGAAGTTGTTGTACAACCCGTTCACCGCGTACAACTCGTCATCCCGCATTTTCCGATCGGGAACAATAAGAGCACGAAGAAGTTGTGTAACGGTGTGGTTGATTCCGCGGCCAAACCATTGGCTTCGGGATGTCAACCAGATGTTATTCTCAGTATGATATCGTAAAGTTGTGAAGTTCTTCCAATCTGCACTTACGAATCGGGTGTTCCGATCACTCACAAGAGTTGTTGGGGGGCCATATTGCAGAATGTACTTTTATGGAAACTCACAAATTATCAGATTCAAAAACTTGGAAAAGCGGTCAATAATCACCATCACTTGTGCGTTCCCTTTCTTAAGCAACTTACCTACGTCCATAAAGAAACTGATGGTGATAGGGAGAGGTTTCAACAACCCCATGAACTTTTGTCTAGATGGTTTGATCCGCTGACAGACTTGACACTCGGCCGCAACTTTGTGGGCAGATCCCTTCATTCTAGGCCAATCAAATTGTTGTAACAGACTCCCGTATGTTTCTCAAAACGGAAGTGTCCACTCTGGTCATATCCTCATTGTTGGGTACACACAAATGGTCATGCTTTCCGTAGCGTCTGAAAATAAGACCCTCAAACTCAAGAAAATCAGGCTAACTACATGGGTTAGCCTTGAGCTGCTCAAGGATAGGATTGAGGTCTGGATCTCGACATTCTGGACTAACTACTCCTTCAGTTTCTTCAGAGGTCGTAAGAGCCCACAAGGCAAGTCATAAATTCAGGGTAGCGAGACAAAGCGTCAACAACTCGATTGTGACAACCTTGTTCATGCGTCAATTCAAAATCATATACATCAATTTCATGCAACCAGCAAGACTGCCTTTCAAGCATTGTGGATCCCAACCTCACATTCATAGTCACTACGCATGTGAGTCATCACATGCTCTGCATTGTGGATCCCAACCTCACAATCATAGTCACTACGGATATGAGTCAGTATGGGATTGGCACAGTGCTTCAACAAGATGATGGTGATGGTTGGCGTCCGGTCGAATACTATAGTAAATGCATGTCCAACGAGGAGCAACAGAAGGAAAAGGGGCAACAGGGTCATATACATCAATTTCATGCAGCCAGCAAGACTGGCTTTCAAGCATTGTGGATCCCAACCTCACATTCATAGTCACTATGCATGTGAGTCATCACATGCTTTGCATTGTGGATCCCAACCTCACAATCATAGTCACTACGGATATGAGTTTGTATGGGATTGGAGCAGTGCTTCAACAAGATGATGGTGATGGTTGGCGTCCGGTCGAATACTATAGTACATGCACGTCCAACAAGGAGCAACAGAAGGGAAAGGGGCAACATGGTCAATCCGAAGAAACACAAGGAATGCTGAAGATACAGGGGGAAAACGAGAGCCAACTCCTGGCTGGAACAAAAGACCCATACGTTGGGGCCTTGGGCCCCCTCCCAGCAGGCAACGAAAATCAAATCGTCCTCCTGGAAACGCATAACGCAGGCTATACAATCACTCATATTTCGGAGTGGATTATGGAGGGATTACGGACGCGGCACGTGGGCACACCGCCTGACTTTTGGGAGGGGGCTCAGACCCAACTAATAGTTGCATTGGAAGGCAGCCCGCTAGTTAATATAGCCTTGGCACAGGGACCTCCTCCTTTCAGCCCCCTCCCCTCCGTATCGAGGGCGATCTTCAGCCTACAGGGCGACAGGGGGCCCACAACCCATGGACATTGAAGAACCATCGTCCCCCCTCCCCCCCTCTCCCGATGTGTCGGCAATGGAGGTAGACAGACAGGATGAAGCAGCAGCCCCCCCCGCAAAAATGGGCATAGAACAAAAGCTGCAAGTGATCGTCGGTTGGTTGCTGGAAGGCCTCAAATCACAATATGGGTCATCCTCTCAGGAATTCTGGGACCGCACCTACATAGAGCTCTTCAGCATGCTGGATCACAGCCCAACAGTAAGGGGAGCGCTGGAAGAGGGGGCCCCGGCCCATATCTCATGGCCAGAGATTTTTCAGCGCATCAGACAGATAGTACAACTGTGTTTTCACTCACCAGAACAACCTCCGGGGACAGAAGCGGGAGACGGTGAAGGGACGGTGGCGCGAACCACACAACCCCCCCCCGGTACCTTCCCCTCCCCCAGTAGAAGAAACAAAGGAAAAAAATGAAACAGCGATGGGCTAACGGGCCAGAAAGCTCAGGCAGCTAATAGTGATGGGCCGGTATGAGGCCCCGCTATCCGAAGTGGGGGGGTTGATAGCTATCCCCCTTCGTTATGCGGGGGACATGATGGAGATTGGGCTCACACCGATGCAGGGAGGTTTCACCCTGCTAGGATGGAGGTTCCCCAACCTCTGGTCCCTTCCCAGCTTCCGAGACAATGACTTCCAAGAAAAAGCAGAAAAATTCATCAGTAAGAAGTACCCAGTGGGGGCAAAAGCGATGCTAACTCAGTTCGACGGGGTACAAAGAGTAGCAACGACATATCTTTTCATTCTTTTCGAATAAGAGAAGACTTCAGACCTGCAGTGGTTCACCCATGCTGCACTCATGGACCTTCACCTCCAACACATAAAAGCCAGCTCGTTTCGACCCACAGAGGACTTACACACGTGCCTCACGAGAGTACTCAGGTATGGACTGTTATGCACGGTGGATTGGTCCTCGAAACAATGGAGAAGAGTGTAAAAAAAAAAAAAAAAAAAAATGCAACAATGGGGAAGGATATGGATACTTTGTACTGCAGAAACCCGGAATGGAAGAGCTGTCTGAGAAACGGAGATATAGACCTGCGCCCACTAAACGTAAATGGCATCGCTTCATATAACCCCCCCAAATGCCAGGCGATATGGGACCAGCTGAGGGGAGTGGGGGGCAGAACGTGGCCAGACGTGATCTGCATCAAGGAGACACACCTCCTCGATACTCCTGAGCACCACAAAGCACATCGAAATGCCTGTCCACACCAGTCTTACAGAGCACATGCAGTTACACCAGCATCAGCAGGGGTGGCAATTTGGATCCCCCAGGATCCAGAGTAGAGGTGGTAAACTGGGTTGCTGACGAAAAACAGGGTCGGTGGGTCTCCATTCTGGCTATGCTTGAGTTGGAACTGATATGCATCTTCTGTGTGTACGCCCCCAATACAATGGTGGAAAGGGAAGTTTTTTTCAACCACCTCATCTCCCTTTCACCCCAAGGCATCCTGCTTATCTTTGCGGGCGATTTTAACGCGGCCCTAGATAGATGGCTAGACAGATGGAACCCACAAGGAAGATATCCTCAATACATGGAGGAAGTTGAAAAAAGCATCTCCCGTTTTAGCATGGCCCTCTCCCTAATCGACGCATACCGCCACCTACACCCAAAGGATCGGGCCTACACCTGCCTTCGCACCAGAGACCCTATCAGACATACAAAATCCCGCATTGATCTGATCCTAATCTCTCAGGCCATACAAAACGCTCTAGAACTCTTGGCCATATTCCCAAAAAGCCCTTATCCGGGGCTAGACCATTGCACATGTGGCGCCATACTTACCTTCCGTAAGCGGCCCGATCAAGGGCCGGGCTATTTCAAACTCGATACCTCGCTGCTAAAGATCGACGACTTTCGAAACTTCATTAGAGACGTTTGGGCTTATTGGCACAACCAAAAGAACCTCTTCGAATCGACGATCCAATGATTTACAAATGGCCTGTTTTTTTTGGCCAAAAAATGTAAGGACTATTCCAAAATGGTAGCCAACCAACGGTACTCTCGGGAAATGGAGATCCACAACCAACTTCATAACCTGGTCACCCAGGACAATTCAGCGGAGCACACGAACGACATTCAGAAACTAAAAGAGCAACTGTTACATTATGCCTAGTATAGATGGCAAGGAGTCAGAATCAGAGGTAAGCTTGCGAAATGGACCACTGAAGGAACAATGGATTCACAATTCCTTAGTCTCGCATCAATCAGAGCCCATCGCACGACGATGGAGACACTTCTCGATCCTACGACGGACGAGTTGGCCACGACCACAACACATTGTGTAAAGATAGCCAGAACCTTTTACCAAGACCTCTTCTCATCCCAGATCCCTCAGCCATAGGACCCCCGCCACTTAGCAAAAGTGGAGGGGTTCTTAGACCACATGGAGGGACGCCTTTCGGCGGAGCAGATGGAACGGATAGAACGCAAAAAAAGTAAGGAAGAGATCTGGACCGTGCTAATGCAGATGGAAGAGGAAAAGACCCCGGGCATTGATAGTTTCCCAAAAGAACTTTGGGAAACTATGTGGCCGCACCTTTCTGATGATCTGATGCAATTCTATGAGGAAGTCTGGAGTACAGGAGAGATGGGGGAAATGTTAGGGCAAGGGGTGCTCTCTTTGCTTCACAAAAAAGGGGACAAAATGAATATACGCCATTACCGCCTGATCACCCTCCTGACAGTGGTCTACAAGATGTTATCTAAGGCGCTCGCCAATCGCATAATCGAAGTGGTGGAAGACTTGGTGCACCCATCACAAACAGGGTTCATTCGTAACAAGAATATTCAAGAAAATATACTCATAATCCATGATGTAATAGACTTAGCACGCAGAGATAAAAATAATGTTGCATTTGTCTTTATTGACTTTGAGAAAGCCTACGACCATGTCGACTGGACCTTCCTGGACAAATGTCTTGAAAAGCTAAATTTCGGACCATCGTTCCGAAGATGGATTAGGATCCTGCACCAGAACGCTACCACCAGGGTGCAGATAAACAACACCTTAGCCTCGGAGATCAGACTTCACAGATCAGTCAGGCAAGGAGATCTGATAGCCCCCTTCTTATTCGTACTGATAATGGAGACCCTATCAGCTAACCTACGAAACATCAAGAACCTGAATAGGATTCACCTGTCCGGAATCCCGGACGAAGCTGTTCCGGTATGCTTACTGTTCGCCGACGACCTGACAATCATGATAGACGCAACACCTGAAAATATGGAGGAAATTAAGAGACTGATGGATAGATTATCCGCCGTCTCGGACACGACCATCAACGGGGGGCAAAAAACCCTGCGTTGGTGGATTCACCACCAACGGGGCCGTCCCCCGGAGGAACCACGCATCACATGGCTCCCTCAGGACGCGCCTGTAAGGGTCCTGAGGGTAAAGATGATGACACACGGCCGCCCGTTCGACAATGACGAATGGATCACGGCCCCAGCACTGCCCAAATTTACCCGATGGGACCACAAGCACACATCCCTTTTTGGAAGGTCTCTGGTAATCAACAACGTGGTTCTAGCTACACTATGGTATAAGTCTGTCCTATGGCCGGTCAGTGAAGCGGCCCAGAAAGCCCTCAAGCGAAAAGTGGCAGCATACTTGTGGAGAGGAGATAGCCAGAATACCAACGCCATGAGCAGAGTGGCATGGGACTCAGTGGTCCATCCCAAAGCCCAGGGTGGACTAGGTATGCTAGATCCTCCCACGCTGATACAGGCATTGAGCCTGTTATGGTTCGTGCGTCTGATTTTCGAATTATCCCTGCAGTGGAAACCGCTGGCTATGAGACAAATCGCACATCTTGCCCCGCAATCTCCTCCAGACATAGACCCACTGAGGTGGTTAGACTACATATATTGGAAGGTCCCGATGAGAGCCCCGGGGGGGGGGCCACGAGAAGCTTTGTGGCCGCGATTAATCAAAATCTGGAGAAAACTCCCCCCCCCAGATCGCCCACCCCCAGAGCGTTCGGAATAGGTGGCAAGACAACCCCTTTTTGGGAACCGGTGGATCACAAATTCACACAGTCAAATCTTTAGCAGTTCGGATTCCCCATGGAAAGGATGGGTCATGAACGGGATCACCCGGGTGGGGGACCTATGGGATGAACCCAGAAGAGATTGGAAAACACTGGAACAAATGAGAGAGAATCTCCGCTATTGCCATAATCCTGAAACAGCACTGGAGGAACTCCTGGAAGCCTTCCCTGTGGTCTGGCTCACTATCCTGCGCAGGGGACCGCAATTGCAAGAGGGGGACTGGGTGTCCACCAAGGAGTCTGCGAATCGAGTAGTGCTAGTACACTGGGTGCGACCCGAAGATGTCCTGGTTGAGGGGTACAGTGTTGGAAAAGATGGGAGGCTAACGGGTAGCAGAGTTCCCTTCGTATGGACCTCCAAAGACCAGTTGTACAGAGTGAGAGTATATGGCGAAGGGGAAGGGAAAAGAGCAGTCCTGAGATACCGCTAAGTATGCTCCCTTTGGACCCAACAGAGTGGGTGTGGAACCCGCCAGCACACCCCAGGGCACGCGAGCTAAAACCTCTACCCCTCTGCAGTCTGACTGTCAAAACTTCCTACCGGAAGCTCAGAGTCAGAAAAGTTTTAAGAGACTGTCCAGGAGCGCTGGCAGCGGCATCTAAACATAGACAAACAGCTGTTGGCGCCCATTAGATGGTTCAGAGACTGCAAATGCGGACCAACCAAGATCACATCCTTACAATGGAAAATCATGCATTGATGTCTCCCCACCAACAACTGGCTGATCAATCACACTCAATTAGAATAGCAAGGGGGGGCTCTCCCTTGGTGCCCCAGTGCCTTTTGACCTTCCCAGTACGGAAAAGGGAAGAAACAATAGAGCATATTTTTCTCCAATGCCCAGTAGCAGTAGCGACATGGAGATGGTGGGAGAGAGTATGGTGGCAGCTAGTCCCAGGACACGCATGGCCGTGGGAGTGGAGGGCGATTTTGCTTGGATATTGTCCAGTCCTCCAAAACCAGACCTTTGCATGGAACATGTTCCACCTAGGAAGAAGAGTGATCCTCTGGGTTATATGGTGGCAACGATGTGCCCTGGCCATGGAGAAGGTGTTGGCGGATGGGGAAGAGAGAACGGAATATCTCAAACAGCAGCTTCAATTGGAACTGTCCCGATAGTGGGCAGTAACAAAACAGACATTAGACTCTCACCACCAATCAAAAGACATTCTAAAGACAATCAAGAAGTTTAGCCAAGAATGGTTGGGCGGTGATCGGGAGGGATGGGTAGCATACGTGATATGGTCTGGTCCATGGGAAAACCAGGATCAAAGGGAAGATGAGCCTATGGGAGCAAAGCCCCCCCAGGACTATCACCTGGCTTTTAAAGACTGGACTGCGATTAGCCCTGATGTCCCTCTACGCCCGACAAAAGGGTTTGCAGACCCGTTTCCGCCCCACCACCAAGCAATAGAAGAATGGGTGGGATAGTCAAGACGTGGAGGGTAAAAGACAAAAAAAAAGAGGTTTTATCAGTCTTTCAACAACGGCCCTTTTCTCACAACTGTCCTTTTCTCAAATGGGATGTTGAGCCCGTTTCTCAACACAGATTGCATGAGGGCACCAGAAGGATAACACTAGCTCGGCATGGACAAGGTAAGAGAAGAAGAGCACACCGGTGCCCCCCGGTGACTCTCTTTCTAACCCTGGTCAAGCCATGAGGCAAGAAGGAAGAAGAGGTTGGTCGCATGACTGGGAGAGGGAGGAACTTGAGCGGAATTGTAGGTATCTGGCGCCCGATACAGGGTGAAGAGGTCCTCCCCCCCCTTTGTCTCTTAGTAACCTGCTCAGTCAATCCTCTGAACTCCAGATCAATCAATGCTGGCAGGCGTCAGTCTATTTCCTAATATCTTCCAAAAAAAAAAAATGAGTAATCCACTCAGCCAATCCCCAGGGTTTTTCTACTCAGCCAATCCCCAGGGTTTTCCTGTCTTTCAACAGATACATCCACACTATTAAGCAAATATGGTCAAAGATCGGGGGAGGGAGGAACTAGTGCGTAGCACCAGGGATCTGGCGCCGGGTTCAGGGCGAAGAGGTCCCCCCCTTTTTTTTTTTCCGTCCTGCTCTGTCAATCCCCCGGATTCCAGGGTAATCAATGCTGGCAAGAACCTCCCACATTGTTTTTCGGATGTATTCTAATTTAAGTCTATATATGGGACGCTGGACCCGTTTTCCAGCAGGTGATGCTCCCCACCAACAGATGGAGCCTCTCCCCAGGTGCTAGTGGTGTCTGCTCTTATCAACACCACTGGTGGGGGTGTTTTTTTTTATAAAAAAAAAAATAAAAAATAAAAAAAAATGTTCTTGCTAGTTAATCTAGACAATGGGTGAGCAATGACAAAAAACTTGGGAACAAACTTTTGGTCGTATGACACAATACCGAAAAAGGAGTGCAATTCACGGACATTCACCGGTTGAAGCCACTTACGATAGACCTCAACTTTGGTTGCCTCAGGCTCATGGCCAACAACAAACAACCAATGTCCAAGGTAGATGATGTTGTCCCTCTCAAATTTAGATTCCTCAAAGTTGAGGTGAAGTTGCGCTTGAGGATACTTAACACTTCCTCAAGGTGTCTCATGTGCTCATCTATGCTGAAAATTAGAAGATCATCAAGATAAACAACAATAAATCGAGTGACCTAATCTCTGAATACCTTGTCCATGAAACTTTGAAAGGTGGTCGGATCACTTGTGAGACCGAAGGGCATAACGGTGAACTCGTATAGCCAATCGCGAGTCTTGAATACAGTCTTGTGCTGGTTCGTCGGATCTATTGTTTGGTGGTAACCAGATTGGAGATCCATCTTGGAGAAGACCTTGCACACACTTGCAGCATCTAGCAAATCATCAATGCGTGACAATTGGTTATTCTTGTGATTTTGTTTAATCCACGATAGTCAATACATATCGAAAGCTTGCCTCCTTTCCTTGGGACAAACAAAACCGACACACCAAATTCAAACTCACAAGGTCTGATCCACTCCTTATATCTTGCGTCTAAAACTTTCATAATATAATATCCGATTTCGAAACTGGGAAATTCCGCTAACGCGCCTCGATCCACTCTACAGAAAGAGGTAGGCTAGCCAAGCTATATATACGCTGGATAGGAAGAGGATTCTTTAATAAGCCCCACTTAAACAGTCGTTACCCTCTGTTATATGCCACTTTTGTCTGTTTTTGCAAAGAAAAGCACTCCTTCTCCCGAAGTTACGGAGTCATTTTGCCGAGTTCCTTCAACACGGTTATTTCAAGCGCCTTAGTATAGGCTCTGTTGTCAGAGTTCTTGAAACAACATGAATTACATAGTATTAGTTTGCATTCAAGTATGCAAATGATTGGAGAATCATGTATAAATGATATGATTACACGCTGCGTACCAAATTGCAAACAAACCGTGCAAGTCTTCGACGAGGAGTTTCCATGTCGAATTTGGCTTTGTTGAGGGTCGAAGAGACGAATTCGTCAAGTTCGTGAAGAACAACCTTACATAATAGAGGTGCGAAGCACATGCTTGTAAGAGTTTGTGGAGTTCCGGGAATATGCACTTTGCCTACATTGGTTTTGTATCCTGCTTTAAGCGACCCTTTCACCAGCGCTAGGAATTTCTCACAGGCAATCTCTTTTAACTCTTGACTTAATTTATTATTATGGAGATTTATTGTATCAAGAGATTTGAATATTTGAGAGTACTTCGGTTCAATTCGACCGCCTATGGGTACGCAAGTGTTTGATTTTCGTCCTGGTATATGTGTTATACACCATTTTCCTAAAAGAACTCTTATTCGGCGTGCATTCCATTATCTCGAAAAAATTCTCCGATAGAACAACCTGCATAAGGAGCAAGAAATTGAAGAGGAGCATGATCTGATGCAATGGCTGTCACAATAATAAAATATTCTAAAGCACCCACTTCTGAAATTGATTCCGAAGGTCTTCTAATTCATCGGGTCCCATATGGTACACACAACCCTTTGGATAATGTTGTCTTCCAACAACTCGATTTTGAGTCTAACCGGACGCACGAAAACTCCACGTGGTTCAGCCAGTACTTCTGGGAATCGGTTGAGGAGGTTGCGGATGTTTGTCGGGATCTCCGAGGGAAAAAGAATCGGAATAACGTGACGGCAAATCAGACTGCAAATTGACATAACAAACAACAAAATTTGAAGTGGGATCATTGAGAGTGGAAGTAAATGGAGAAGTTGAAGTAGATGAGACAAAAGTAGTTACATCATGCAAAGTAGAGGTATTAGAAGCCACAAAAGTAGAAGGCACACGAGAAGGTATTACAAAGGCTATGTAAAATCTCTTATCTTCCTTGCATTTGTACCACTTCTTGTAGAACTTTAAAACATTCAACAAAAGCACGTGAGACTTACGCGTTTCATCCAAGAGGACAAAATGTCCGTTTCCCTTAGCATCACGTACCACGAAGTGTGACTTTGCTTAGTCAGTTATGAGACATTGGACTTTCAACCAACCCAAGTCACGAACTGCATCGAAGGGACACTTATCGAGGACATAGAAGTTTAGCGTATGCGTGACTGTGCGATCTACGTCAAAGGTGGTGCGCATACCTTTGATTGCATGTGTGGAAGTGACAACATCTTGGTTGCCCACTTGAGTTTGGCAAGGTTCGACAACTCCACTTCAACCACTTGCTTCATCCCCAAGCCTGCCTTAGAAAGTCCACTAAGAGAAAAAAAAAATGGTTTTTGAGCCACAATTAATCAGTACATGGATGTAACGACGGTTAATGAGAAGCTAGAAAAAGATTAACTACATTGTCCCTTGAGCACGACTTTGCTTTAGCTCAGCCCAATGTTGCAAGTGATAGTGAAAGTCAATCTCCTTAAACTCCTCCTGAGGCTCGACATAGAAAACTTGACGGGCATCAACCTTGAAATCAACAGAAGATGTGGCATCAAGAGAGGTTATTGAACTGAATCAAGTTTCAACCTGACGAGTTCTTTGGCTTCTAGGTTGACTAGATACGTCAAGAGTTCACGCTAGGTCGAATGATGAGTCCTAGCTGGGAGACATAATCCTCAGGGGCCACTCCCATAACTACATTCATGCAAGATACGTCAGTCCATCCCCGGTTTGGAGTAGTGAGCAGAGTAGTCGAATGTTGTTCCAAAGCCTGCATGAAAGTCCTCCACTTTTGGCCCTTGAGGGCCTCAAGTTTCAGTCTTGCCTTGAGTGCACTGTGCTTATCTTAATATTGCGCGATGAGGAGGTCCTCAAGAGGAAGTACAAGAGTCACTTTCAACCACTCAGTCAGGTCAATTCTTTCATAACCTGCACTAACAGCTTGCAGTTCAATAAAACTCCGTACAGCGGGCTCAATATTTGTGCCCATGATCATACTTCAATGTTTTTGCGGTGTTCGCAGTACCTGGAAGTATGAGTGCATGAAGTTGATCCAAGAGGTGATATCCCCCTTCCCGTCGTACTTGGACGACAGTGTGGTCGCCCTCGTGTCCACTATGGGACCGTTGTATTGTATGTCTGTAGGAATTGCAACGTTTTGGGCCAGTGAACCTGCATTTGGAACCGGGACAAGTGCAGAACTGTCGGCATTGTCGATTGAAGAGTTGGCACCGGTTCTTGCACTCGTCACAGTTCCACTTGCTCTCTTCATGAGGACTGCGTTAGGGTGAAAGATTGGGACTGCAGCAGGACGAAGATTAGGAGGACGAGAGGTGGTCAGTTGGGCCTGTTTGAGGCCTACAATCTCAGCCTATAGCTCTTGGTTCCGCTGCTCTAGAACTGTCACGCGAGACTTAAGATCTTCCAAGGTTCGCAGTTGAACCAAGGCTGCTACGACATCAGCTAGCTTCTCTTTGAATCGGGCATCACTAGTCTCCGGAACAACGAGGAGAGCCACTTGGGCAGCAATGCTTGAGGCTTTGGCTGCTGCTTCTACCTCCCTCTCTCTCTGTATTGCATCCTCACAAAGTTTATGAAAGAACGGTTTCTCGCTCTCGTCCGTTGTGTCCAACATGGTCTTCCATTGGGCAGATGAGATATCTGTCATGCAGGAGGATGGGGTATTACTAGATCTCTCAAGAGGGGTCCGCTCTTTACTCTCGTTTGGACGAATGTTCCTCTTACCCCTCCTCACTCTCTCAAAAATAATAACTTCTCTCTCCCTTCTCTCTTTTTCCGCTTGCTACACATGCGTCTCAATACCAGACATAAATAGGTCAGATGACAGAAAAAATAGTAATAAATCACAACAAAGAAGGTAGAACTCCTGGCCGTAGCAGCAATTCATTTGGACTTAGAGAATGACATTCACACAGCCAAACTAAAAAAAATCAAAGAGAGGGCTGACTTAACAAATGGGTCCGGTCAGATTAGTTGGAGATCCCCTCTTGTCTAACCCAACATGGAACATGTACCTCAAATAAGTCAGACGAAAGAAAACTAATTGAAACAATGGAGATTTTGAGGGGTGTAGACGGTCGCCGAGCCAGACATGGGGCGGTGTGTGAGAACATGAGGTAAGACCAGTCAAGATCCCCTTGAAACGAATATCCTTACTAAACTGCCATTTCGTCAAAATGGACATCTTTTATTTTTTGAACGAACTTGAAACCAAGTTTTTTGGCCGAAAACTCGTCAAAATTTGTTGTTCCTGAGGGTCAAACGCTGGACCCCCTGGCTGTACATGGACCTAGCTTGAGACCAAGTACCTCCAGGCAGGGTTGTCGAGCCCCGGCCCCGGGGCCCCGGGCTGGGGGCCGGCACCTCTGGCCCCGACAAGAAAAAAACAACGGCAATAAAAAAAAAAAAAAAAACAAATATAAGGGGGTGCGCAGCCGTAGCCTGCACCCCCTGGGCCA
>BFEA01000207.1:1959688-1997646 GCA_003427395.1 Chara braunii | reverse complement strand
TGTGTGTGTGTGTGTGTGTGTGTGTGTGTGTGTGTGTGTGTGTGTGTGCGTGCGCGCGCGCGCGCAGGGGGTGTACAATTCCTTCGGCCATGCCCACCCTCCGATGCCGTTGATACAACGTGCATGGATGATATCTCCTCTTTTTCTTTTCCACACACCCCACCCTCCGACGCCGCTGATACAACGTGCATGGATGATATCTCCTTTTTTTCTTTTCCACACACCTTATGTGTGTTGTCATGTTTGCTATACACAACTCCACAAAAACGATGACTGTGCCAAACTGTTTCATCGTACTTCCTTTTGATCTCCGCAGCGGAGAACCGCTTCTCTCTCTCCCTCAGCCATTTCGACCCCCTCTTCTCTCTCCACTTACCCTCCACCCCCTCTCTACTGATGTAGGATTGCTGAAGCCGTCAATAGCCGACGGGCGATATGGCATCCACCCCTACACACAGCATCACCCCAAGTCTATTACTCAGTCGAGGCAAGTCCTGACTGGCTTTTATAAACAGTATGCCTGCAGACAGATGCTCCACAAAGTAGATTTAATAGTCAGTAAACAAAATAAGATAAATTAAAAGCATACTAGCTATGGGCAAAATGCTCGTTTTTTTTGCGTTAGCCGGCCCTCCCCATTGGCTGCCCCACTCCCTAACCACCGCCGATTAGAGCGGGAGGCAACATGCATCCCCTTGATTGTGAGAGGTAGCTATGCTTGTAGGGATCCCCTGTATAGGCTTAGGAGCAGTGGTAGGTAGATTGTGGGTGAAATTGAGAGAAGAATATAGCTTAGTTAAAACAACAACAACAACAACAACAACAACAACAACAACAACAAACAGAAGAAGTACTAAGACTGGTCGGGAGCCTTAAAACCTAAGTGCAATGACAAATGGATAATGGACCCGACACTCCAAAAGCTTGCTTCATGGACAGACAAACACACCTCACTCTTTGCCAGGGCTCTCGTTATTAACAACGTGGCGCTTGAGTCTCTTTGGTATAAGTCTGCCATTTGGCCCTTGTCCCGGGAAGCCCCGAGATCCCTGAGACAGTGTGTTGCAGCCTTCCTGTGGCGAGGGAACCACAAAGCACAGAACATGATGAGCAGGGTCGCGTGGGAGGCGATTGTTCAACCCAAGTCCCACGGCGACTCGGGGATTCTCGATCCTGACACCCAGGCAACTGCTCTGGCCCTGCAGTGACTTAAAAAAACAATCTGCACACCTAACCTCCCATGGGAACCCCTAGCATTAGAGCAAACAGCACGATTAGCCCCCGAATCTCAGCCTTCCACCCATCCTCTTGTTTGGTTGGACGATGTGTTTTGGGCAGTCCCCAGATCCTCTGGTGGACCGGTTGCGCATTCGGACCGGACTGCAGCCCGCGCAGATCTTAAAAAAAACAACTTTTGGGTTCGCCTGATCCACGACTGGCGGCGACTTCCCCTCCCGGACAGACCAGAGCCCAGTAGGTGGCAGGAGGTGCTCCGCCAACCTCTATTTGGAAACCGTTGGATAAGAGCCCGTCAAGGGAGAGTCTTCACAAGTTCCAGAAGTTCGTGGAACTCTTGGGTCAGGCACGATATCCATAAAGTGGAACACATATGAGACAGCACACACAATGATTGGATATCAGAAACCCAACTCAGAAGTAAACTGCCACACTGCCACCGTATTAGGGAAAATCTCGTAAAAGTAATTTTCTCCCTCCCTTTAGCATGGGTGCAGATATTGCGACGTGACCCACGGTTTTGGAGGGAGATTGGGTGGCTATCGACGGGAATGAGGCTCGTGCCCGTCAGGTGTTGACGAATGGCCGAGAGGAAGCGCTGGTAAATCTGTTTTATAGGACCAACCAGAACAGACTGGTACGTGGGGTCCCGGGTGAGGTGTTCTAGCTCCGGAAGGCAGCTATTCATAGGGTGAGAAGGTTGAAGGAAGCGGATTACTGGGTAGTCTTCAGACCCGAGATGCCCATTCAAAAACTCCCCATCGACCCGAATGAATGGAGGTGGCGGATCCCCTCGCGGGACCCACAACCCCGATACTGGTACCTGCAGAGCTTGGGGGTTAAGGCCACTTACAGGTTACTAAGATCTCGAATTAACCTGAAAGATCGGATCATGGACCGATGGGCGAGGCACCTGAACGTATCATTGGAGACATTGAGAGCAATCCAATGGTTTAAGGAGACTAAGTGTAAACACGCTAAACTAGCCTCGCTACATGGGCAAATCAGCCACCGCTGCCTCCCCACAAACGCATGGCTCATTCACCACTCTAGCCTGGAGCAAAAAAGCACGACCCTCCCATGGCGCGTGGCTTGCCTGGAGGGTTTTCCATCCCATAAGGCAAACAAAACCATTGAACATCTTTTCTTGCAATGCCCATCCTCAACGCTTGTCTGGCGATGGTGGGCAATAATTTGGGCTGCCCTCGGAACAGACACTCACTGGCCATGGGAGTGGAGAGCCCTGCTCTGTGGATATTGGACGGCCCAAGGTTCAGCTTTAACTTCTAACCTGTTCTCGATTGGTAGGAAAGCGGTGCTATGGGCCATCTGGAGACGTCGTTGCATATTGACCATTGAAGGCGCACATATGGGGAGGGGCGAGATGATTGAGACGATCAAGGACACAATTGAGACAACAATCAAGGCTCGATAGACACGACTAGTACAACTGACAATGCCCCTCTCTAAAAAGACTGATATGATCCATTACCTAAATGAATTCTGCATTGGACTGGCTGGGAGGGGAACGTGGGGGGAGGATAGCAAGGGTACAATGGGATGGCTGGCAACTAGACAACGATCATCGATTGGAATCCAGGGAGAAGAATTATAGACTCTGTTTCAATGATTGGACCACGATCCCTGACGAGATCCCCCTCCCCCCTCCCACAGATTTCCCAGACCCTTTCCCCCTCCCTAATCACACATTGATGGAATTAGGCTGGTACGGCAGGGAGTAGGTAATTGAGGGAATAGAGATGGCCCGCTAAACCTGGAAAGGAGAGGAGTTCGTTAGTTGGGCAGCAGAAATGGAGGATGGAGCCCCTTCATCCGGTCGCCCCCTGGACGAAGGAGCCCCATTCTGATCATTCCAACTGCCACCTACCAACCCCCCTTCTGTGCCTGCTTGAGCAGGGCCCCGGAAAGATATAGGCAAAGGTCAATAAGTCATTGTACATCTCATAACCTGTGCAGTCAGTCCCCTGGATTCTAGGGCAATCAATGCTGACAAGTTTCAGATTCATTCTCCTCCAACAAATCGGGGTTACCTGAAATAGGGACGCAAGCATGTTTTCTCTCTTCCCTACCAGGAAGAATGACAGGGGAAACCCGTTTCAAGACAGAAATAGTCAAAATCATTCAAACACAGCTCCCACTAGGGGGAAATGCAGTACTCATTCTATCTACGGATTCTCTAAAGATGTCGGCCACAGATATCTTTCTTAGATATGAACACAAGCGGGTAGTAAATCTGCGTTGGTTCCCCCATAATATGCTGCCCGAACTTCAATTGTTGAAAGTAAAGGCAAACGATTTCTGGTTTGAGGTAGAAGTCATGATCTTACTCTTCCGCCTCCTAAAAAATAAACAGGAGATACTATAACTGGGAGGTAAGTTAGACTCTGGTCACTGACTGTCCCTATAATTCACTTTGGGATAAGGGATATGGATTGCAGATTGGGTATAAATGGTAGGGTTAAACGTCCTCGATGTTCTGTATAACAAGACAAGGAATGAAAACTTCTTAAAAGAACAATAGATCTAGACCTTCGATCAGTAAATGTGAACGGGTTGGCTTCGGCTAAACAACCAAAACGCCAGACCATATACGAGCAATTGAGAGGTGTAGAAGGAAGAGAATGGCCTGATGCAGTCTGTATACAAGAAACACATTTGATGGATAACGCAGATCACAGCCACACACATAAACAAATTTGGCTCCACCCACCCTTCAGACCCCACGCTCCTAGACCAGGTAGTGCATGAGTGGCAATCTGGTTACCCCAGGTTATAGGACTGAACCGCTAAACTGGGGGGCAGACAAAGGGGAAGGCACATGGGTCTATCTTTTGACTATGTTGGAAATAGAGGTAGTCACTATCTTGTGTGTGTATGCTCCAAATGGACAGTGAAAAGACAACAATTTTTTGAATTAGTTAAAAACCACCTTCCAGTAGGTATACCGATCATTATGGCGGGAGATTTCAATGCAGCTCCAAATAGGCAACTAGATCGCTGACACATCCCCTCACCCTGCCCAGTTTATATAGAAACAAATGAACAAATCATTGAAGGTCTCAGTCATTGAATCTTTTTGATGCATATAGACGACTTTACCCAACAAAAAAAGCTTCTACTTGTTTCAGAAAGACTCAAACAACCAAAGCCTCGAAGTTTCGAATAGATTTAATCCTAATGTTAGAACAGTTGAAAGGAGCGCTCCAAATAACATAAATCTTACCGGATAGCGTTTTTCTTGGTCTTGATCATGCCATGAATGTAACCTTACTGTCGTTCGAAAAAAAAACGATCAGGGCAGAGGATTTTATAAAATTAACACTTCGCTCTTCAACATTAATCAATTTAAAGTTTATTTACAAGATGTATGGTATTTCTGGAGAAAACAGAAGGATCTTATCCATGATGATATTCGGTGGTTCAACAACGACCTATTATTTTTGGGTCGTAAATGCAATAAATATTCCAAATTGCTTGCTCAAAACGCCATCTACAGGAAATCAATCTACAACAACAACTTCACCTGTTGAAACAAAAAGAAATAGAGTCGAAACAATAAACCAAACTAAACGAGATCTCAAGAAATAAATGAGCTCGAGTCTAAAATCCTGAAATGCATGGAATATCACTGGCAAGGGGCCAGAATCAGAGGAAAGATGAAAGGCTATAATACAGAAGGGGTTATGAATGACAAACTTTTTGCTATGGCAAAAGTCAGAGTTGGTCGTTCCACCATTGAAGCTCTCTCTGATCCCCAAGGGGACCAATACTCTCTCGGGACATCTACAACAGCATGCACAAAAATAGCAAGAGATTATTACAAAACTCTCTTCACATCAAAATGCAAGCATCAACCCCAAGATCAAAGAGTAAAAGGGATAGAAGCCTTTCTTATATCATTGATAAAATCTATATCAGATGACCATAAAGAAATGATTGATAGACCGTTCACGAAAGAAGAAATAAGAGCAGCCCTCATAATAATGGAGGAGGAAAAAACTATAGGGATTGATGACTTTCCAAAAAAATTTTGAGAAGTCATGTGGGATAACCTAGCTCAGGATCTTATGGACTACTACCACGCAGTTTGGGTATCAGGCTAAATGGGAGAAATAGAAGGTCAAGGAGTTTTGATCCTAATATACAAAAAATGAGATAAAACAAACATACGTAACTTTAGACCGATTACTCTACTCACAGTAATCTACGAACTGGCGGCAAAAACACTCACAAATCGATTCCTGAAGGTTATGATAGGTATCATACATCCCACACAGACAGGTTTCATTGAAGGAAGGAACATCCAAGACAACATCCTACTGGTAAATGAATTAGTCGAACTCTCTAGGCAATCAAAGCATAATGCAATTTTCATCTTCATTGATTCTGAAAAGACTTATGCCCATGTAGACTGGTTCTTCTTAGACAAATGTCTATAAAAATTTAACTTTAGTCTCAGTTTCAGAAGATGGATAAAAATTATACACACTAATGCTACAACTCGAGTGATGGTGAATGAAAATTTGGCTCCTCTTATTGAATTAGAACGTTCGGTGAGACAGGACGACCCCATCGCCCCATTTCTGTTCGTCATCATGATGGAGGCCCTAGCAACTAATTTACGATGTAATAAGGATATAAAATGTATTGACATTAGTTACATTCCAAAAGAAGCCCTCCCAATATGCTCCTTGTTTGCAGATGACCTTTCTCTGATGGTGGAAACCTCTCTAGACAATTTGATGGAAATCAAAAAGTTGATGGACAAGTTTTGTTCCATGTCAGATATGAGGATAAATTGGGGAACCAAAACACAAGGATGGTGGATACACCATCAAGGTGTAAGACCTCCAGAACAACCAAGCATAAATTGGATGGCCCCGTCAGATCCCATCAGAGTATTGGACATTTCCTGTCTGCTGAGGGCAAGCCATCAATGAATAATGAATGGATCTTCAAATCTGCTCTAGCAAAAATAGAGTTATGGAAAGATAAGCATACCTCTCTAATTGGATGATTGTTGGTCATAAACAATGTGATCCTAGCTTCATTATGGTATAGGTCGACGATTTAGGCTCTAGATAAATCGTCACTGCAACCCTTAAAAAACAAATAACAACTTTTCTATGGAGAGGTAACCATGATCAAAAAAATGTCATTAGTAGGGTATCCTCGCAGGCGGTAATTCAACTGCAGCACGCCTTCATCTGCCCTGGCCTACAGCCAGGGCTTATTTGGCTATTTGCCAGTTAGGCCTGTGGGACCAGGTCGTGGCCTGACCCCACAGGCCGTGTGATGTTCCAGTCCTGCCCGGTACCACTGTCGGTACCAGGCCAGTCCAGTCAGTCAGTCCGCAGGGGGTACACCCCAGCTGTAGTCTGTTTTTGATTTATTCTTCATTTGCACAGATTGGAGTAGTCTGTTTTTGATTCATTCTTCATTTGCACAGATTGGAGTACGTGCGTGTTGAGTCTGCGTTGGAGTTGCGCTGTCCCTTCCATCTCCATCTCCATCTCCCCCATCCTCATCCCTTCGTCTTGATCCTGACGGACCCCCATCCCGGCGGGTCCGTCATACTCGTATTAGAGCAGGTTTTCCTCCCTGCTCCTCTCACCCACCCACCCCACCTATCAGTTGCCACACGGCTTGAGCAAAAAAAAAAAAAAAAAAAAAAAAAAAAAAAAAAAAAAAAAAAAAGCGCTCGCCACTTTTCTTTGGTAATGACACCGGTGCACTCTTTCGATCGTAACTTCTGCACCGGTGGTCCAAATTTATTTACCTTTAGCTTGTTGGAAAGGTCTCGACGAGCCGCTTCCAACAAGCTATAGATCTCCTAATTTTGTGCAGTGGTTGAGGAACTACGATCTTTCAAAGATCGCAATTTATTTTTAAAAGCTCCAAAATAACCACCCGCGCTCGTTTTTTCAACGATCGCTATTACTCTAGGCACTGGCTGATGCTGCGCCTTATCTCGTTGGAAGTGGCTTTCAAAAAGCTTTCCAACAAGATCTCTTTTGCCAAATTTCACCCAGCRGGTGAAAAGTTATTGGCAAAAGAGTTTTTGCCCTCTACATCTTCTCTCTTGACCCGTGACCATCTTCAAAAGTGCCACGTGGCAGTTTGCTGAGGATTTTTTTTGAAGACCCCCTTGGCTAGGGGGCTGCACTACAGTGGAACTGGGTGGTTGATCAAGATCTCAGCCAACCCCAGATAATGTGCAGCAGCAGTTCATCACCACCTTGAAGACCCCTTCTCCCAAGGGGTGTGTGAAGGCCAAGATCTTGTGGATCTTGGTGAAGTTGTATGCTCTTGGTTACCCAAGAGTTGGGTATCACCTCTCTCATCCCTAATCCACTCTCCCACTCCCTTTTCCCTCTCTTCCCTTCATCATCTGACCTCTTTTTCTCTTACCACCACTCATCCATCACCTTTTCTCACTCCTCTCTCCACTTTTCTCATTTCTCTCTTCTCCCCACTAATCTCTCATCCCCTTCACTCTTTCTCCATCCACTACCATATTTTTACTATCTTCTCTCCAACCTCACTCTCCTTGCTTCTTTTCCCTACTTCTCTCCTCTCCTTCCCCTTAATCTCTCATACCCTTCTCTCTTCACTCATCTCCCACCATTTTTTTCTCTCCTCTCTCTCCACTCACCTTCTTTTACTAATCTCTCACTCTTTTCTTCACCTTTTCCATAGCTTTCTCTCTCATTCTCTCACCCTCCTCTCCTCCTTTCTTCCCCCAACTACAACCCCATCATCTCCCTCACCTACCACTTCAATCTTTTCTCTTTCCCACTTATTTTTCTCTCCCCCACTTCGATTTTTTCTATTTTTCTTCTTTTCTCTTTCTTTTTGATTTAAATTTTCTCCGTTCCTCCAAAAAATACGAATTATCTTCTTCCCTACTTCTTTTCTCATCTTTCTGATTTATTTTATTTTCCTTTATTTATTTTAAAAATTCAAATTTTTCTGCGACACCCTAAAATCTGATTAGGACAGCCATTCTTGCTTTCGGCACACATTTTGACCCCGTGGGGGTAACGAAGTGCTGCCGAAATTTGTGAAAAATCCAAAACTTGGTTAGTTTCTCTTCACTCTCCTCAACCTCCTTATTTATTTATCTATTTATTTATTTATTTACTTATTTTTTTGAAAATTTTAATTTGCGGCATTGTAAAAATTAGTGTGCTTCTCTTAGTCTTTCCTTTCTCTTTGCACATTTTCACCCCGTTGGGGTAAGAAAATGCTGCCGAAATTTTCAAAAAAAATAAATAAGTGTTCTTCCCTCGCTCTTGACATTTTATTTTTTTATTTATTTTTATTTCTTCTTTTATTTTATTTTTATCTCGAAATTTTATTGTTTATTCTATTTTCTTTACCCCTCCCCTCTATATTATTTTTTTTCTTGATTACGTCGCCGCTACCCTCCCCTAACCACCTAAACTCCGGTTAGGGTTTTCTAAGGGTTTTCTAGGGTTTAGGGTTCTCCTAACTCCCGCCCCCCTTCCTACTCTCCCGCCTCCTCCCATCGGGCACCCTGGACCTGGACGGCTCCTCCTCCCTCGAGCGTTTCGGCGCCTTCGTCTCACGCGCGACCCGCAAAATCTGAGGCGAGCCGACTCACACATACTCACTCCGCTCCCGCGGTCCCCTTCCTCTTATCGGTGGGCCCCTTTCCTCACACACTCCTCTGAGGACTACCTCCATTCCCCTTCCGGCCATCGAAGGGAGTTCATCCGAGGAGATCGCCGCGGCGCAGTCCACACCCTAAGTCAGCGCGCCGTCAACGGCTCATGATCAGGCTCATGCGGACACGATGGACCTTCATGCCGTCCTTATAGCAATCCAGGCACAACTTAGTACGCTTGGACCGTTGCAAGCGCAAATCAATGCGTTATCACTCGACGTCAACCGCCTCAAGGGCTCCCCTCATCGCTCTCTCCACCGCTTTCACACCCCTTCCCCTACCGGCTCTGATTCCGGCTCCCCAGCACTCCAGAGACGGAGTCACCATGATTTCCCCTCCTCTGCGGGCCAGGCCCAACACTCCCCCTCAGTGGTGGCGAGTGTTGCTGCCGCTCAGACCACCCCGTCCGTTGCGGCAGTTCTTCCGGCCACGGCCGCCCCTACCGTCTCTACTACTGCCGTAGGTGCTGCGGTCCAGGTACAGCCATCCGGCCGCGCAGTTTCATCGACCTACCCCGGTATTGCTTCCCAGCTTCCCGCACCGGTCGCGGCAATACGGCTCCGCCCTCTTCTTCCTGCCTTCGTCCCCCCACCCCCACATCAAGGTACCGCCCAGACTGGGATTCCTCCTTCTACTGGGCGACCCGCTCCGCCCCCTCCACCTCCGACCCCGCGCACCCAGCGAGTGGCCACTTTACAAGCCACCATTGCGCAGGCTCAGGCGGAGATTCTCGCTCTGAGACAGGCTCACCCATCACAGGCTGCCCACCCTTCTTTCACTACCACCCCTTCCGTCCCCATGATGCAGGCTCGTTTCCCTCGACTTGCTCCTCAGCCTCTTCCCTCCTACCTGGCTATTCCGGAACACCTGCCCACGGCCATTGCCTCCTTGTCTGCTGATCCATCCGCCAACGGCCACGGCCCACAGCCTTCCCCCACCTCTGCCCCTGTAGCGGCCTCGACTTACGCTGCCGCAGTGCACTCGCCTCGATCTCTCTCCCCCCGCCATCAGCACAGTGGACATCCTCCTGTGCGCACCACGGACATTCCCGAGTATGRTGGCACATCCCGTGTCTCTCGCTGGTTGCAGATAGCAACGAGCACGCTCTCTATGACGACCACCCGTCAGGAGTTGTGGTGCGATGTGCTCGCAACCAAATTGCGAGGTAGCCCTTCCACTGCGTGGGAGGATCATTTTACCCAGCGCCTCCGCGTGGGTGAGGTCCCCACTTTGGCCGGCTTCGCGGCCTTCCTTCAGGACCGTTTCGGCGCTCGTCATGACGCCACCGACGCCTTAGACCACGTCACCCAGACCAGATGGTCCGGGTCCTCTGTCCCGGCCGACCTGGAGCGTCACATCCGGGTGTTTCAGGACGCTCGCCTTGTTTGTGACGAGACGTTCCTACCAGAGGTCACACTCACCGACCGGTTCCTTGTCAGCCTGCCGACTGACTACCGCCTAGAGCTATGGAGGCGATCATTCTCTTCCGCGGAGCAGGCATACGAGGCTGCGCGTCAGTACCAGAGTATGTGCAGTCGCTTCTCCGTCGCCCCATCCTCTTCGCGGCCAGCCGCCACCTCCCAGTCTCGGGGTACCACCCGAGGCCGCTCCTCGTTTGCCGGTCGTTTTCGTCGTCCGGCTCGACCTGGAGCGTCATTCGCTCAGCACTACAGTTCTTTTGAGTATGGAGAGGATGCCTCAGTCGAGCTCGATCCTACCATTGGGGACGCCCCCGAGGACATCGAGCTTCGGAACGTCATCCAGTACCACTTGGATGACGACACTGTCCCAATGGCCGAGCAGCTGCAGATGGCCATGTCTGCCATGGGTCGTGCACGCAGTCGGGTTGCACAGGTTGGCGCCCGCACACCCACAGTTCCTCAGATAGACCTCCCGCAGGGTTTTGTCCCTCCTCGYGGAGCTCTATCCCCCRAGGAGCGTGCCGCCCTCGAGGCCCGAYGAGGCTGCCTTCGTTGCCRCCAGGATGGWYAYACCTCCTCACGGTGTCCATACCACACCGCCCTCGATCGGTACTACGCTGACATTTCTCGTCAGTGCCGATCTCAGTCCCCCCCCGGCCCCGCCCGGCCAACCCTACCCAGTTAGCCACGGTGCAGTGTACCCCTGAGGCCTTGCACGTAGCCGGCTTTCCGACCACCGAGTCGCAGTTTGCAGCTTTGGCTACCCCACCCGAGGACCCTCAGGATACGACAGACGCAGTTCTCTCTGCCCCGTCGTCTATCGAGGTACTGTTTGCCTCCCCGCAGACCGCCACATCTAGCGCTTCTCCTCCGAGACTTCCGACGCGTCGCGCCATTCGCACAACCCGTTGTAGCACTCAACTGACGACTCGCAATGACGTTGTGTCATCTCTCCTGGACTTGAGCATTCTGCAGGCTCGTCAAGGGCGACTCACGAGGCACGTCAACGTCCTGCGTCGTCTTCTCGCTTTGCTCTCTGATCCTGATCGCACCCTACCCATTATCCCTATCCGCCTAGGGACATCTACAAGGGTGTATCGCGCTTTATGGGACTCCGGCTCGCAGGGAGATTTCGTTCACCCTCGAGTGGTTGAGGAAGCTCGCCTAGCTACCTCTGGGTCTCGCTCTCCTATCTCCGTTACCCTCGGAGATAACAAGATGCAGCGCTTCTTCGATCAGACAGTCCCCGACCTCCACTTCTCCCTCACCCTCCAGCCATCGAATAGTACCCAGACGCCTAGGCGCTACCATTCCTCCGCATACTTCGACGTGCTGGAGACTGGGTACGACTTTATCCTTGGCACTCCCTGGTCTCGCCGGTTCCGCAGCACAGAGGCCGAATGGGCGACCGAGACACTCGTTCTCAAAACGAAGTGCGGCCAGACCCTTCGAGTCCCCTTCATTGGAACCACGGGTGACACCCCCCCAGACCTACCTCCCCAGGACCCTCGTCCCTCTGGGGCCCACCCAGACATCGCCTTCACTTCCCCTCGTCAGTTTGCTCACTTCATCCGACAGGAGGACGTCACATTCTACTCAGTGAACGTCATGGATCTTCTTCGCTATGATCCACTCTGTCCCGAGGTTGAGCTCATCTCACTGGAGCCCAATCCCCTTGACCCTTCCTCCATCTTTGTGGCTCCCATCTCCACATCCACCCGTCAGCCTGCGGATACCCCCTCCACGTCCCAGGCCCCTGCGCCGCCGACCGTCGAGTCCACATATACATCTCGTGCCGACGCAAACGCTGAGGAACTCACACGGTTCACGGCAGACTTAGACCCCGCCGTTCGCGACCTGATTCGAGAGTACCGCGACGTCTTTCCCCCGTACTTCTCATACATCGGGATTCCCCCGATGCGCGGTGTTGAGCATTCTATACAGCTCGTGCCTGACTATCGTGTTCACCATCAGGCACCGTACCGACTCTCGATTCCAGAGGCGACAGAATTCAAGCGTCAGCTTGAGGAGCTCCTTCGACTATGTTTCATTAAACCCAGTAACTCCCCTTGGGGTGCACCTGTCCTCTTTGCTCGCAAAGCGGACGGAACTCTTTGTCTCTGCATCGACTACCGCGGCCTTAACCGTTACACGGTTAAGAACAGCTATCCCATGCCCCGCGCGGATGAGTTGTTTGACCATCTGGCAGGCAACCGCTTCTTCACGAAGATCGATCTTCGTAGCGGTTACCACCAGATCTGCGTTGCCACAGAGGATCAGCCGAAGACTGCCTTTCGGTCGCGCTTCGACCACTACGAGTTCACGTTGATGCCATTCGGCCTCACCAATGCCCCCGCCACCTTCCAGACGGCGATGAACGACATCTTCAGGGACATCCTTGAAGAATACGTTCTCGTATACCTGGATGACATCTTGGTCTACAGTCGTACCTTAGAAGACCATCTCAGACACCTCCGCGATGTCCTACAGCACTTACGCAAGCATGGCTTCTATGCCAAGCTCAGTAAGTGCCGCTTTGCCCAGCGCAAAGTGGACTTCCTAGAACACCATGTGTCTGACCAGGGTCTCCACATGGACGACACGAAGATCACTGCTATTGCAGAGTGGCCGGTCCCCGCATCTGCCAAACAGCTTCGCAGTTTCCTAGGCCTCACCAGCTACTATAGTAATTTTATCCAGGGATACGCTAGGTATTCCTACGTCCTTACCTCTACCCTCCTCCGGAAGAACCCGTCGTGGTTTTGGACACCCCTATGCGAGGACGCCTTTCGCGCCCTCAAGAAGGCGGTGACCTGTGCGCCGGTTCTTCGCCTTCCCGATTTTGATCGCCCCTTTATCATCACCACCGATGCGTCAGATTTTGCAGTAGGAGCTGTCCTTTCTCAGTTATTTCCTTCTCCTCCAGATTCACCTTACCCCCATGTTCCTCCTTTCCCCCCCCCTCCTGCTGACACTGCTTCTCGACTGACGCCTACCCTCCCACCACTTCCCTTCACTGACAGTCCTCCTGTTATTTACTCCCCGACCATCGCGGAGGATGGGACTGTCGAGGCTCGTGCTGGGGATTGCCCAATCGCTTTCTACTCCCGTCAGCTACTGCCTGCCGAGATAAACTACACTGCCGATGAACGTGAGGTTCTCGCAGTAGTTTATGTTACCCGGCATTGGCGTCATTATCTGCACGGGGCCTCACGAAGCCTAAGCTTTCCCCTCGACAGGCACGCTGGTGGCGTGACTTATCCGAGTTCAGTTTCACCACTCAGCCCATCAAGAGTGAAACGAACCGCGTCGCCGATGTCTTGTCCCGCCGTCCTGATCACAATCAGGAACCCATCCATCTTGCTGCCATCTCCATCACCACTGTTGATCAGTCGGTGATCGACGCGTATCGCACTCAGTACCGCCACAGCCCCGATTATCGCGTCATCCATGCGACACTGCGGAGTGGCAAGACCGTTCCTTCCTACTTCCTCGGGGAGAACGGCCTCGTGTACTGGCATGGCAGATCTGGTCAGCTAGAACCACGTATCTGCGTTCCCTCCACCGGACAGCTCCGCGTCCAGGCTGTAGTAGAGTTCCATGACCAGGCAGCTACCGGTCATATGGGTTTCCACAAGACGTTGGCTCGTGTTTGCCGCCTATACGCCTGGCCGAAGTCCAAGGACTTTGTCAAAGCCTACATCCAGGAGTGTCCTACCTGCCAGGATGTGAACAGTGTGAACCACCTTCCGTATGGGTTACTTCAGCCCCTACCCATACCTGAAGGTCATTGGCAGTCCATCTCGATGGATTTCATTGGTCTCCTCCACCCACCCACTGAGCACGGTCATGATGCTATCTTGGTCGTCGTCGATCGCTTCACGAAGCGTGCACGTTTTGTCCCGTGCCGCTATCGCATTAGCGCTCGTGAGGTCGCCGACATCGTCTTCGACCGAGTCGTGAGAGATCACGGCTTACCTCAGAGCATCATCTCCGACCGTGACCCGCGCTTTACCAGCACATTCTGGCGACGCCTACACGAGGTGTACAGATCCCATCTCCGCTTCTCATCGTCTTACCACCCTCAGACGGATGGTCTGAGTAAGGTCACCAATAAAACTCTCGGTAATATCCTCCAAAAGTTTGTTAGGGATGACCAGCAGTGGGACTTACACTTAGCCCACGCGGAGATTGCGTACAACCACGCTGTTTCGCCAGCCACAGGGATGTCGCCATTCTATTGCGACCTCGGCTACCACCCTCGCGTACCCCCGGATTTCCTACGACCATCGCGGTTGCGCCTAGACACCCGTTGCCCTGCGCTTGACGACTGGATCGCCCACATTGTGGCGATTATGAAGCGCGCACACGAGAGTTTAGCCGACTCCCAGACTCGCATGGCCGCACGAGCGAACCGATCACGAATGGATCATCCATTCAAAGTCGGTGACGATGTGCTCGTCGACGCACGCCACTTACAGCTCGAAGCAGATACGCTTTGCAAGTTCAGGCGTCGTTTCTTCGGTCCATGCCACATCCTTCAGGCCGTCGGTTCTGATACCGTCGCTAGTCCGGTCAGCTTTCGTGTGAAGCTACCTGATTACCTTCGACAGGCTCGCGTACACGATGTTTACCACGTCTCCTTGCTGCGTCCTTATCGCAGACCGTCCGAGCGCTTCGTCGGACGCCCTTATGAGCGCCCTCCACCTATCATGGTGGACGGTCACAAGGAGTTCGTTGTTTCCGACATCGTATCACGCCGAGTTACCGACGATACCCCTCCATGCATCGAGTACCTTGTGCGTTGGAAGGGCTACCGTGATGAGGAGGCTACTTGGGAGCCCCTCGAACACTTGCAACACGTCAAGATGTTGGTGCGTACATATGATCGTGCTCGTCGTGCTGAGACATCTGCTTCTACTCAGCCGACTGACCCTCTTCCTCCTCCTCCGACTGAGGAGATTGCTGAGGACGCGCCCACTCCCTGTGAGGCCGTTCCTCAGCCGCAAATGGTCGCCTCCGAGCGTCCACAGCGCACTCATCGTCGCCCTTCGCGTTACGATGACCGACACTCTTATCCTCTATCTTTCCCTACTGACTCACACCATCAAGTACTCCATCATCAGCTTCTTCAGGATGTCAGCGTTTTGTGGCTCTGCTTCGACATCCACTCGACTGCTACTTCATCGACCACTTCGACGACTTCAGCCACCTCATTGGCTTCAGCTACTTTGGACGTGACTACTTCACGCCACCACCCTACCCTGTACATTCCCTTGCATTTGTCGCATGATGGTTCTCACTTAGCTGGGTCCCTTTGAGTTGGGCTCTCCCTTGGTATCGCATAGGCATTGGGACCGTAGTGTTATCTTGGCTTCCCTGCTCCCAGATCTAGCTCCTTCCTCCCCCAGTCGGTGAGTTGTGTGCATGTTTCCCTCACCCACTGCCCTCATCACCCTAGTGCYGGCCCTTGCATGCCTTCAGTTAGGCATATCTCCACCCTATTCCAGGCTCCCCCTTCTTTCATGGTCGACCCTGCATGGTGTCATCCTTTTGTCGAGCATTACCCGCCCTGATGGTCTATCTGTTAGGGTTTTTGGTTTTGTTTCGCTACCACTCTCCCACCTTGAGCCTGATGACCTATCCCACCTTCACGTGTGACTGCCCTTAGGCTGTCTCTTATACACATCTAGATGTGTATAAGAGACAGACCCTGCATGGTGTCATCCTTTTGTCGAGCATTACCCGCCCTGATGGTCTATCTGTTAGGGTTTTTGGTTTTGTTTCGCTACCACTCTCCCACCTTGAGCCTGATGACCTATCCCACCTTCACGTGTGACTGCCCTTAGGAGTTTCGATTCTTAGGCTGCATTCACCCCCTCTGAAACCATCCCACCCTTAGTAGTTCAGCGACAGGACATTATCTTGTGCCATATTGCTCTTTTTCCTTTCAGCACTGAGGCAATTGCCTCCAGGACTTTAGGATTGTATATTGCTACATTTCACTTTTTGCTATTAGCTAGGATATGGATACCAGACATTTGCTTTTCTTTTGACATTATGTAGCTTAGGATGCATCGCATGGACTCCGCATGGAGCTTGCTCCGCATCCTAGATTTCTCAGTTTTTTTTATTGCAGAGTTCCGCTGCTTTTGCGGATAGCGTGTTTATGGCTCTTGCGATCCATTACAGGTCTGAGGATCGTGCAGCGGGCCTTCATCTGCCATGGCCTACAGCCAGGGACTATTTGGCTATTTGCCGGTTAGGCCTGTGGGACCAGGCCGTGGCCTAACCCCACAGGCCATGTGATGTTCCAGTCCTGCCCGGTACCACTGTCGGTACCAGTCCAGTCCAGTCAGTCAGTCCGCTGGGGGTATACCCCAGCTGTAGTCTATTTTTGATTCATTCTTCATTTGCACAGATTGGAGTACGCGCGTGTTGAGTCTGCGTTGGAGTTGCGTTGTCCCTTCCAGCTCCATCTCCATTCCCCCCATCCTCATCCCTTCGTCTTGATCCTGACGGACCGCTATCCCCGGCGGGTCCGTCACATCAACCTAAGATAAAAGGAGGGCTAGGAATTTTAGACCCTTCCACCTAGGCCATGACACTTGACATTCAGTGGATCATACGGCTTCTGTCCATACCACAAACCCCTTGGCTTGCTCTTGCAGAGCAACAACTCTGACGTCTAGCCCCGGAAGTCCCAGAAGGGACAAACCCTTTGCTTTGGCTGAAAAACCGTAGTTGGTCTATTCCAAGAGGTAGAACACAACCCTCAAGCTAGACACCAGAAACACATCGTCAGGCTACACGTAGGGATATAAAGAACGATTCATTATGGCCACAACTCCTCAAGACTTGGCGCAAGTTACCTCTACCAGACAAGGTTTCACCCACTCGGTGGGAAGAGGTTTGTCAACAACCACTCCTTAACAACAGATGGATCACTAACTCCCAAGGTAGGACTCTGCACTGCTTGGAGTTCCCCTGGAAGGATGGATGAAAAATGGCATCCTCAGAATAGGTGACATTTAAAACCCATACACCAGAGATTGGTACTCTATTATAGACCTCTCGCCTTCTCTACGAAATTGTAGAGGATCTGCAAGAGCATTATAAAAAATTGAAGAATACATCCCCATTGAATGACTCAAGATCCTTAGGAAAACCCTCAGCTCAAAGAGAGTGACTGGGTAGGAATCCAGGGGGACCCATTACATATAGGGAATCTGGTGATGGTAAATGATGATTGTTCCGTTCTTCTTTCCATATTTACTATTAATCATAACAACTGGTTGAAGGAGAGTCGAACAAATAAAACCATTTTGGTCCAATCTGAGCACATTTTTAGAATAAGAGTATTGAAATGCAAAGACTGTTGGTTGGCCTTCAGACCTGCATGTGCTATAAATAAATTAGCGCTATACCCTCTCTCATGGGTATGTAAAGTTCTACTGGGAAAACAAAGAATGTGTACCCGCTCTCTTCACTCACTGACAGTTAAATCAACTTACCATCTGCGTAGACCAAGAATGGAATTAAAGGAGAAGGTGGAAGCTAGATGGATGAAATATTTAAATGTAAGCAAGGAAACACTTAGAAAAATTAAATGGTTCAAAACCATAAAATGCAAACCCACAAAGGTAGCCTCATGGCAATGGCAGATCGACCACCGATGTCTCCCCACTAATAATTTGATCATAGATAGGTCTATGCTAGAGGAGAGAGGCATTGCACGTCCTTGGTGCAAATCATGCTCAACAGTTTTTCTATTTAGAAACATTCATGAAACCATCGAGCATATATTCCTTCAATGCCCAGGATGTGACGAACTACTTCCCGAACCAGTGCTATCTTTCGTACCCCTTTGGTTTGATTTTTTATTGTATCATACCGACCCTACAAGCACCCCGTTTGTTTTCTTGATTTCGGGCGTCGCGTTTTGGGCCCCCATTTTCCGGAAGCTTTTGTTATTCTTCGGTTCTGCTTTTTCTTTTGCAATTCGGAAAATGCATAGGAATTTACGTGCGCCTTAGCGAGCGCACTGGGAATTGGGCCCGGCAGTTAGGAATTCCGAGATACGCGGAACTTCGACGTGTCCTTTTTGTGTATGAATGTTCTCGGTCGCGTTGGGGAAAACTCTCAGAATTTTGTAAGGATACGAATAGGCGTAGGACTTTCTTTTCCCACATCGTACTTTTCGCGCGCGGTTATGGTGATTTCAATTTTGAATTGGTTTAGGACATAGGCAAGCTGTAACTGTTTCGGTGCCTTTTTCTTTTTCTTATTGTTGACGGCGCCACGCATACGAAGCTTTCTTCTCCCCCCCTCCCCCCCCCGCTCTGTTTCCTGCATCGTTCTCTCCCGCGTTCTTTCCTCCTCCCCCCCTTCTCATCCTCCCTTCTCGCAACTGTTTTTCCTCTCTCTTTCCCGCTCTGATCGATTGCGCGCTCATTTCCCTTTCTTGATCATCTGAATCTTAGACCCGTCTTGTGCTACTTCTCGCGACCTTTTTTCTTTCGCCGTGAATCGGAAGCCCGGTCGATCCTTCGATTACTCTCCCTCACCAATTAGACGCGTGGTATGATAGGATCTGCCTATTGCGCGACGAATCTGATTGGCGAAGCTCAGAGTCCCGAAGGATCAGCATGGCTTCCGTAGCGTGCTCCTCGCCAAGTCTTCTCCTCCTGCTTCTTTTCTTACACTTCGATTTTCCCCCTGCCTTCTCTCTCCCTTGCCCCCCTTCTCGCCACTATAAACTCTGCAAACGCGCCCGCAAATCTCTCTTACGTTCTCAACTCCCAAGCGAGCTTCCGGGAAGTAGTGGCTAGGCAGAGTGTTTGGTGCGAGTCGAAAAGTTATGTCGGGCTGACGATAAGTCTGGTCGCTTGCGCGCTTGATCGCCACGACGGACTGTGGGATCTGGGCGAACCGCGTCGAGTTCACGTCAGCGGGGTGACAATCGCAGTGGTGGGAGTTAGCACGCGACGGCCGGGATCGTCGGTGCGGGCATGAGGATCGGTGATTGGAGTTGAGTGGGTGGTTGGCCCGGGGCCATATTGGAATTCACGACGAATGCGCCTTTGTTGTTGCGGATCTTTATCTCTGGCGTGAGTGTAGGGCGACAACGTCGAACTTCCTTTTTTTGGATTTTGTCATCTTCTATCTTGACCTTCCGCCCCCGTCTCTCTCTCTCTCCTCTATCTTTGAATGACGATGTGTCTTGATGCTTGTCCCTCTCATGAATGAGAATGAATTTGTGTGCTCCCTTGTATGAAGGAACTTCTTCCGGAACTCTTCCATTAGTTTCCTGGGTAATCCCCAGATGTCGAGGAATTGATCCTCTTGTTTTGCGAACAGTGGACGCGTGTGTACAATTCCCTCGGTTGATTTCCGACCTGTGCACCCCCGTCATTTTCGCATTTTTCACAGTGAATGTATGTATGGAGATGCTTGCCTTTTTGTATTGATTAGACGCCGCACTCGACGGGATTTTGTTCGAGAATGCAAGAGTGTTTAGATCTGCAGTTCTGAATGCACTGCGCATGCCATCAGCCTTATGCTGCACGACATCTGCAACCGATCTACAGGGCAGCCTCGAGAAACAAGGCGCCTGGGATCAACGCCGCGGTGGCTTACTAAACCTGAGCCACGGGTCGGTTCCTCCGTTGCATGCATGATCAAGCTGATGGGTGCTCTCTCTCTCTCTCTCTCGTGTCGAAAAGAATTGATTGGTAGTTGTGCGAGTGTTTTTCCTTGATGACGTCTCGGGATTTTTGCAATTGATTGACATGTGGACTGACAAACGCCCTTCGATCGGGCGTCAACCTCCCGTATCTCCCGTATGAACGCGACCTTTTCCTTACGACGAGGAAAGGACACGTGTATGCGAGTGGGACGTACGAGAAGCTGTCGCACGGATCGGCGGGCGATATTACTTCCCTCCGGAAAATCGTTGTTCAGGGTTCGTAGAGGCTGGGTTTGTCATTATCGATACACACTTTCCCCCTTACTCGATATTGCTGTCATTTAACGAGTTGATCGTCATCCCGTGGGTGACAGTAGAACCCCACTGGCCTCGCACTCTATGCACCGAGTGTCAGCGCTTTGAGCGCTACGAAGCCAAGGGTTTCCACTACCGCGTACGGAGTGAAGACGAACACAGAGAAAGAGCCACACGACTGAGGCCCTCCGCGTCGGACTCAGAACTGACTGGTGAACGACGTCGGGACTCAATACGAAGACGAGACACGCGAAGCGTGCCGAAACCTTTTCGCTCTAAACGAAGGGCCGTAGCACGGTGGGAAGTCCGGCAATACTTTTTGGATTGAATTTGTATTTCTCTCTCCTTTCGCGCCGAACTCTCGCGCGCATTTTGCGACGTGCGAAAAACGGTCAACTTACTTCACCGGACCAACACGGGGGATTTCAGTTCCGTCTGTGTCCCCATACTCAATTTCCAAAAATCCTTGGCACACCCCATCTTGCTGTTTTTTTCTGGGGCCCTTTTCCGCACTTCTAGCACTCCGAACGAAAGACAGCACAGGGCGTGAGGTTAGCGCGTCACACCCAGGAGCGGTCTGGCTATGGAGATGGTGGGACAGGATCTGGAGATCTCCAACCCCCCTAGTGAACTGGCCTTGGGATTGGAGGGCCATACTACGTGAGACATGGTCTCAAGAACAATTAGATGACTTCTCTCACAATTTGTTTATCACAGGGAGAAGAGCCATTATATGGGCCCTTTGGAGAAGACGATGTACTCTAGAAATGGAGGGAGCAAAGCTGGAAGGACCATAATTTACAGAATCTATCAAACTGCAAGTACAGACAGTTATCACATGCCAATGGGGAAAAACTAAGGAAAATTTTCAATTCTTGTCTTCCAAAAAAGAAATCTTAAAGCACATTCAACAATTCAGCGGCGCTTGGCTCGGGGGACCTCAGGGGGGTAAGATAGGTAAAGTCAGTTGGAATGGAGGGAGGAGAGAAAACAAGGATAACCAAAGAGAGGTTCTTGAGAAGGACTATCGCCTGATCTTCCATGAATGGACTCATGTGGATCCTGCTATTCCCCTTCGGCTGCTGTCGGATTTCCCAGCTCCCTTTCCTCTACCGTCCCACTGTTTGGTTCCCTTGAGTTGGTTTGGTAAAGACTAAGGAATGTGGCCAATTTTCGTTCCTAATCAGCAGGAAAATAACTACTAGAATCCAAAGCAAGATATGGCGATATGGCGCCCCCAAAAGGGGTGAAGAGGTAGCATCACATGAAATCCTTTTTCACTAGGGACGCTGGACCCGGTTTCCAGCAGAGACTACGATACAATGGCATGTCTTGTCCAATCACAATGTTCAGGGACGCTGGACCCGTTTTCCAGCAGGTGTTGCTCCCCACCAATAGATGAAGCCTCTCCGACAGTGCTAGCGGTATCTGCTCTTACCAGCATCCCTAGCATCTGCCCGGGTTGTTTTTCCAAAAAAAAAAAAAAAAAAGGGGACGCTGGACCTGGTTTCCAGCAGGTGAAGCTCCCCACCAATAGATGGAGCCTCCCCTGGGGTGATAGCGGCATCTGCGCCTACCAGCATCACTATCACCCGTGAGGGATGTTTGTTAAAAAAAGAAAAAAGCCTTAACCAGGACCAAGCTACCCAAGCAAGTACTGTTCAGCAAGCCAACCAAAGCTGCCTCAACCCTCATGCCCTCCTGCCCTCATGCCCGGAAGTCTCGCATGCCCCACGCTGGGTTACAGATCAAGCCCCACACAGGGTTGGTTTAAGGTGTGGTCTAAACGTTAGGCCAAACAGCCTGGGGTTTGAAAATGAGCACTTGTGCAATTCGTTGTTTTGGGCTGCACTTTTTTGTAGCCCCTACGTTGGACCTCGCTCCACCAGTCACCAAACTTGATTTCGTGAGTCAGTTCTCACCATGGGACTTTCTCACCAAAACCGCTGGCCGTCGCTCCACCACTCAACACACTTCTGGTGAGTGCTACAACATTGGGCAGGCTGGGACCGGCCAGGATGGTGAGTTGCTCACCTCTTTTGGTAGGCGGCTGAGACGAGGCACCACAACCCCACTGTTGCAGGCGGGGAAAACTAGAAACATGGTGAGTACTCACCACGGCTAAGTCACGAACGGAGGAAAACCTACTTCCGACACTACGGCCGTGGGCGGTGGTGGAGTGACGATGCTGCTACTGTGGTAAGTGGTGGAGCAAGGCCCTTTGAGGCTTTGAACCACATTTCTTGAAGACTGCAGCCTCTTTTGCGGGTATTGAACTTGAGCGGCAATTTTCTCTGTTGTTACCTCAAAAAGGGATACATCGTCCAGTATACTTTGTTGAAGTCCAGCTGCCACAAGTGGTTAACAGGAACACACAGGAACAGTGAATTCCAAACTGCATACTCAGGGGAGGGTATCGAGCTTGGGAGATTCCACCACTGGCATGAGAGAATGATAGTAGACACACTTGTGAAGATTTGCTTGCGTGCATCACAAAGAGAAATTAATAGCGGTTACTTTCAGCAGCAAATAAGAAGATGACGACGGTTTGAAGTCAGCTTGTCACCTACTATTGTTGCCGAAATAATGTGACAGATGGCAGCGATAAACGTGAGAACGATGACATACGATATTATATAGAAACCATGGCCGCAGGTTTTGCATTCGGAAAGGCAGAAAAAACACACTAAATGGGACTTTGGTCATGGTGCAAGTTTGAAATGTGCATTTCCGGCGGCCTAGCTCAGTTGGTAGAGCACGTAAGTGGCATTCAGGTCATGGGTTAGATTCCCCATGTCATCCATTCTACACCCCACGCCCCCCTGTGGCACACTTCGGGCTCACCAGCAGAGATAGTTCGCTCGCCCCCCCTGTTTGGTCTTGGTAAGGAGATGTGCAGGTTCCAGTCGGATCGGCAGCTAGTGTGAGGATGAATTGAGAGGGAAAAAACAAAGTGAATTTCAGTCAAAAATAGCAGTACTTTTTTTTGGCCTTTTGCAAACTCACTCTCTGCACACCATGGCCCACCCCTGTTGTTGTTGTTGTTGTTGTTGTTGTTGTTGTTTCATAAAGTCCAGGGTGTTGTAGAGGCCAGTTACTAGGCCCACAGTGATTGCCCGGAGCGGTCAGCCATGGTTGTCCTGAGAAGACTTCTGCCCCTGCTGTTATGACATCTGCGCTTATTATGAAGTCCCACTCCACTTTTATTCTTTTCCGAACTCAGTTTACCTGTTCTTTTCGGCGGCATGTGCTTTTTTTGCCAGTTCGGAACTCATTTTGACAACCAACCAGCTCAGTGCTTGTATTATGTTGTAATACAATATTGGGCGTTAGCTTGGCCCCAGTTGCCGACAAAAGTGCTGTTGGGCACACATTATACAGGACTGAGGGGTATTTGTAATAACCCTGTTCAGAAGTAGCCTGGGGCCCTGAACTCAGCCCCAGGCCACGCAGACCTGAGTAAGTCTGCGCCGGGCTGTGTGACCAAGACACGCCCAGGCCTGAGTCTGTCGAGCGTGGCTGTGTGACCGAACGCTGCACACAGGAAATTCAAGATTCAAAGTCAACTGTAGAGTCAAAGGTACCGCACCCAGGCCCTTGGTTGGATACACTCACTTGTTGTGCGCAGGTACCCAGACAGCATCCAGGCCGGAGGGAATTCGGTTTCAGGCCAACCTGGGCCCTCATTCGCATCGAGATCTGGACGGCCGAGGGGTACAGCATCCGGGGTCCAGACCCCGCGTCAACACTACATAAGAACTGACTTCCTGGCTTTGACATTCATTCTGTCTTGCGTTGATGCTGACTTCACGCGTTGACCTCAACGCTGGCTCGACGCTGTGACGATGGCATTGTGACTTGGCGAGGCGCTGCTAGTCCGGCATGGTGGCCAGCTTGCTCCTGTCTTCTTGGCATGCTGACGTGGCAGCTGCCATGCGCTATCGCTGATGTGGCTGCTGCCACATGTTCTATGGATGGGACTACGTAATCGGCATTGTTGTTCTGTTTCGTCGTCACTTCAGGAGGAGATCAGGACTGTGGAGAGTTTGAGGGTGCGTACTTGGTGGTCTTCATGTCGACATTGCTCCAGATGCTGATGTGAAACTGATTAGATGGAGGGCTCAAAACATTGAAGCAGCAGTTGGCGGCCTTTCTGGGACAGTAACAACCCCCACGCCATCAGCCGAGTAGCATGGGAATCGGTGATTCAGCCTAAGGCCAGAGGAGGGTTGGGGATTGTGGACTCGGCCACACAGTTCCGGGCCCTCACGGTCCACTGGCTCCAACACATTATCTTCTCATCAACCTCTCCATGGATTCCCTTAGCCCTAGCGCAAATTGCAGCCCTGGCCCCAGAAGTTCCGCCTCAAATCGACCCCCTGGTATGGCTCGAAGACAGATATTGGAAGCTACCTAGGAAATATCGGAATGGGGATCCCACAGATAAACAATGGTTGCGCCTCCTGCGTACATGGAGGAAGCTCCCCCCCCCCCGATCGACAGACACCAGACAGATGGGAGGAGATCTTCATACAACCCTTCTTCGGAAATCGACTGATTACGGACTCACTGGGCCGCGTGAGGTGTAGTTCGGATTCCCCATGGAAGGGCTGGGTGAAACACGGGGTCCGGAGGGTAGGGGATCTTTGGGACACAGAGGAAAGGCGCTGGAAAAACACAGAAAGAATGCGTACATGGCTGCGGTACTGTCACTTCACAAAACCAGCCCTGGAAGAACTCATCGAAAGCTTCCCCCTTCATTGGTACATCACCCTCCAAAAAGGCCCTGACCTAAAAGAAGGGGATTGGGTAGGATTGCACAAACATGATAAGCAAGTGGGGCGCATGCACCTCGTCCATCCAACACAAGCACTGATTGAAATCTTCTCTATCCAGGAGGATGATAGCTTACAATGGGACCAACAACCCTTTATATGGACAGAGAAAAATGATGTATATCGTATTAGAGTATGGAGGGCATACCGACCAACGGCCCCCATCGAAGATCTCCCTTTCGACCCTGAGGAATGGAGATGGTCTCAGGAAGCTAGGATCCGTAGGGGGAAAGCAAAGACATCAACATTAGTCAATCTGAAATCTAAATCGGTTTACCGAATGCTCCGACCCAAACGTAGACTGCGAGAGTTAGTAGAAGACAGATGGTACCGCCACCTCAATATAGAGCAAAGGTTGCTCAAACCCATTAGATGGTTCACTCACTATGGAAAGAGACCGGCCAAAATCTTTACCCTGCAGTGGCAAATAGAACATCGATGTCTGCCCACCAATGATTGGCTAATAGAGCACACACGCCTAGAACAGCAGGAACGAACGTTACCGTGGTGCCACAAATGTCTCCAGTGCTATCCCGGGTGGAAGCGCGCTGAGACAATAGAACACATCTTCCTCCAGTGTCCGGCGGCAGTATTACTGTGGAGAAGCTGGGATAGGATTTGGCGGCACATTGTCCCAGCAGCGTTGTGGCCCTGGGACAGGAGGGCCATACTCCTGGGGTATTACCCCCATAGCCAAGGGAACACTTTTGAGGAAAATATGTTTCACCTAGGAAGACGCGCTGTCCTATGGGTCTTATGGCGGTGGAGATGCACCCTAGAGGTGGAAGGAGCAAGGGTGGAGGATGGAACACTTACGGCTACTAGTACAGCACGAACTCACGGCCCAGTGGAAGGCGACAAAAGACAAACTCGACCAAATGCATACCCGGGGAGATATTCACCGAATCATCTCCCGCTTTGGCAAAGACTGGTTGGGAGGGGAAAGGGGGGGATGGGTGGCGGAGGTAAGGTGGGTCGAGGATTAGCAATTGGAGAGAGATCTACAAGAGGAACACCCGGTAGAGATCGAAAGAGATTATCGGTTGGTTTTTCACGATTGGGCTAAGGTAGATCAGGGAGACCCGTTACGGCCCGCCCAGGATTTTGCAGACCCCTTCCCCCCCCACCCCTTGTCCTTGAAGGAAGTCCCTCCATCGATCGCAAAGGCGGCAACTCCTCCTCTCCCTTCTTCCTCTCCTCTCTCTTCTTCTTCTTCTTCTTCTTCCTTTTTCTTTGCTACATTGTTCTTCTGCCTACGCACTCTTTTCTTCCCGCGCGCAGTTCTCGCCAGTTCGTACTACTTCCACCTTGCGAACTTTTCTCTTCTCGCTCCTCTTCTTCGTGCATCCTTTTTCTCCCTCGTGATCTTCTTCGCTACTCCCTGCACACGCCCTGCTTAATCCTTCTCTACTTCCTATACTCCGAACTTTCGATCGTACATTCCCGCATGTCTCTTGTTCCCCCTTTCTCTCTCTTTTTCTCCTTCTTTTTCTCCTTTCTCTCACTACTTCTCCCGCTATCCTTCTTACTGCCTTCCTTTGCGCGTTCTTCTTACCGCTCGTGATGACCCACTCCCCACGGCTGCGATCTTCACTGTGTCGCAGGCAGTCCCGGCGTGATCGGGGTCGTAGTGGGATCTAGTGGCAATTAGAAGGTCCCTACTTCCCTTTTCCATTGAATCTGCCTCGAATTCGGGGCTTGGTTCACGAATGTGAATTTATGAAAACCGGGCGACGGGATTAAAAAGAAAAAAGAAAAACAATTCTAACCAAAACCAAAAGAAAAGAGAAAAAAAAGAAAAAAAAAGAAAATGAAAAGAAACCGAGATTTGCTAACTACCCTGTCGTGCCAACTGTCACAACGGGGCCTAAAATCTAACTAAATCCGAATTCAAGGTCACGGGTTCGAATCCCATCTGACTGTGGGTGGAATCAAATGGGAGAGTCCTGCCCTGGCTATCCAGCAAAAAAAAACTAGCCTAGAGGCAAGATGGACTCGATCCTTGCTCCTCTAACGTATCAATTCACGCCTGTACCTACTAGCCTAGCTCCTAATACATTTAGATAGGAGCAGTATTGCTATAAGTAGAATACGAGGCCGACTTTCTTGGTGTAGCAGGCATAAGACATGTTTTCTAGGGTTAGTTTAGGCTGGTATCGGCCGTAGCTGCCTAGTTCAGTGGGTATCGTGGCCCTCTTAGCTGCCCTGGCCTGCAAGGCCGAGGCGTACATTAATTTTTCAATCCACTCCCAAGGTTGTGGCGGAGTACATTGCCGTTTTTCCCGTACCCCGCCATGCTTGACGTCCATGGGCTCTAACTGACTAACTTATTTCAGTACTTTAGCCTACTAACTATCACAGTGCGTTGTAGTTGCTTCCCGCGTGACTCCTCTCAGTCCCCGCGGTCGAAGTCTTTTAACTTTTATTAACTCTTACCGTTTACCATATGTGTTGTGTTTATCATTTGCGGTCACTTAGCATCCCGCCCTTAGGGAATCCGTTTCACAGTACGACGCCGAAACAACCTCACTTTTCATTCCCAATCGTCCTTGTCACGGCAATTGATGTCGGCACTGTATCGAATGCAAAATCACGAACAAATACCCTTGTAAGGGTGTTTGCTCCGACGTCGTAATGTGTGAATGAGTGCGAGTGCTCGTCCTCTCGTTGTAAAAAATATTGTCAGGCTATGATCATTGAAGCACAACGACCAGCTTCGATTCATTGGTTCAGATGCATGTTTGTCTCTTTTTTTTGGAAGTAATTTGCTAATGATGCATGTACGCAGTTTTGACTTATCTTTGTCGATCGACGATCTCGTTTGAGGTTTTATCCAGGCTTTCAATCGATCCACCCGACTCTTTTCTCTCATCCCGAAGGATATAATTAGGAATTTTGTTGCGTCTCGATCAATCGGAAGCACGTAATTCGCCTGACATCCCTCACCTCTCTCATTTTGATCATCTCATGCATATGCATTTTTTACCATTATTTCATCTAGCAAGATCTTTGTTTTTTCTGTCGTGGAGGATACAGGTCGTTATGTATCTCTCCGATATTTTTATTTTATGTCACTTGGAGTATATCTCTGGCCCCCCGCCCTTCCCCCTTAGAGAAATTTACGTGAACGAGCTCGGAGGAAATTCTTTCAAAACTCTTCCATTAGTTTCCTGGGTAATTCCCCATCCCGACGAAATACTGGGAGCAAAAGTTACTTATTGTGGACTAACTTCCGATGCAAAAGTAACCTCCGGAACCACTGAGGGTTGATCATTTTGTCTTGTGAACGGCGAATGTGTGTATTGGCCATGTGGACTGAGCCAACTGAACCATCGTCATCTTCTCTAACCTCCCCAACCACTGCCCTTCCCGTACAATGAGGACAAGACGCGTGTCTTTGAGTGGGACATGTTAGAAGTTGTTGCCAAGATAGGCGGTTCTTACTTCCCTTCCAAGGCGCGGTGTTGAGGATTTATAAATGCTGACTTTGTGATTGTTAACACTCACTGTCCTTCCTATTTTGTTTTACTCCCCTTCAACGAGTTGATCGTCGTCCCGTGGTTGGCGGTTGCGCCCCATTGGCCTCACACTCACTGCAGCGATTGTCGCAACACGAAGCGTTTTCAAGCCACATGATTCAACTATCGGACACGTGGCGAGGAGGACTACAAGAAAACAACACTATGACTGTGACCCTCCGATTCGGATTCCGAACTCTGTGACGAGCGACACCAGTCCCTCGTGCGAAACGGACATCCGACATGCATCCCCCATCCCTCCCGACCCAAAAAGAGGTGTCGCACCACACACATCGAAGCTCAAAGATATTTTTTGGATTAGATAACCGTTGAGGAAGGGCCCGCTTCCCTAGCCTCTCCTGAGTCTCCGCCTATTGTTTGTCGCTCCATATCTGGGACCATATGGGCGATTTCATTTTTGTCCGAGTCTTTTTTTTTTTTTTTTTTTTTAACAGAACAAGCTTCATTCTATTGGTGGGGAGCTGCATCTGTTGGAAAGCGGGTCCATCGTCCCATATACAAAGATTGTTTGAGAAATAAACCTGATTAAAAAGAGAGCACTGGCCCTTCAACCCAATTGAGACTACCGAGCATTCATACTAATGCTAGCAGTACTAACCTTTTTTTTTTTAAATAAATAAGGAGGTAAAAAAGAAAACAAGGGGGGAACAAAACTACCTTTTTTGCCATTCTCATGACTGCCAGATTTATTCTTCTCTTCAAGCAACTTTATCTCCCTCTCAATCTTGAATAAAAACTATCAGTTTCCTCCCTAACCAAACCATTGTGAAACTACCAAGGCTAGCTCAGAAGGAGGAAATGGGTCTGGAAAGAAAATAGGGTACGCCCAATTTCAAAGAAGTTAATATGAAAATTAGTGGGTGTGAAGAAGGGAGTAATGCCCAAAAAGGATAGTCCTCCACTCCCAAGGTCAGTCCACCCATGTGAGTCCCCTCCATGTACAGTTCCAACGTCTCCAGATTAGCATTGCTCCTCGACATTGCAGGAAGATGTGTTCTATGCTGTCACACAGTTTCCTACGTTGAAATACAGACAGACAAGTTTTACACCATGAAAGTGCTACTTTTTGTTATTCCAGTGTGGAGTGACTCACAATCCAATCATTGGTGGGTAGACATTTATGAATGTTTGTCATTGTAAGGAAGAAAATTTAGTTGAACGTTGCCCAATGTATTTGAAAAGTTTAATGTGTTTGATCAGATTTAAATCTATGTTTAAATGTTTGGTCTATCTCTCTTGAGCAATCGCTACTACATCTGTCTCTTATACACATCTAGATGTGTATAAGAGACAGCTCTTGAGCAATCGCTACTACATCAACCTTTGGTCTAAACAATCTAGTAGCGATTCCCAAAAGGTAATTTTGGGATAGATTGTTTAGACCAAAGGTTGATGTAGTAGCGATTGCTCAAGAGAGATAGACCAAACATTTAAACATAGATTTAAATCTGATCAAACACATTAAACTTTTCAAATACATTGGGCAACGTTCAACTAAATTTTCTTCCTTACAATGACAAACATTCATAAATGTCTACCCACCAATGATTGAGAAAGGGAACCCACATTTGTCATTATTGTTAAAGTTTGTAACAAATGTGGGTTCCCTTTCTCTCTAGATTGTCACTGCCATTCTGCCGGATCCAAAGGTAATTTTGGGATAGGCATTTTTGGATGAAAGGTTTTTCAACCTTAAATTGCCGAAATGAACAACACTCTAATTTGATCGGTGTGAGAGAAAGGCAAAAGGGTTACTGTATCGAAAGGACATAATGACAAAAGAAATTCCTTGTCCATCTTGTGGATACTTACTGAAGACCCCTGAGGCAAGGAATGAACAATTTGTCTCACTCTCAATTGTCCAATCTCATTTTTCAAACTTCGATCTTTTCCTCAAGGAACATTTCCAACTCAACGAAATTGAGATGATAATTTGTTCTAAATTAATAAAAAAAAATGGTGAACATAACGTAGAGTTGATCTCAATTTTTCATTCTTTTTTCAATTCTTGTTTTTGAATCTCAAAGATCCTTGATTCTCAATACCCTTATTTTCACCCATAAAGACCATGGTGGCATTGAGCAATTGAAAACACACCCATTAGGATCTACTATCCAACGATTACCAAATAGAGGTTTGCGCATTACTTTCGCATATCTCGAGGGAAAGGGTTTGTTAGGTAGTGGAAGGTTACACCATATTTTCATAAGTGTTGTCCAAAAGATTATCTTCTAACCAAGTTAGATGATGTATTTCCTCTGATGTTGTAGGGGTCAGTCTCTTGATTTGCTCCAAAACCAAAGGCAACCACTGCTTATTTGTGGATAATATTAATTTTTTAAACCATTGCGAGGCAAGGGCTTGTGATTGAAAAGTACGGTCCAAGATCCTCAACCCTCCTCTGGTTTCAGGTTGAATTAGAGAGGATCATGCTACTCTAGGGATGACTTTCCTTTGCTCAGGATTGCCTCTCCAAAGGAATGCTGAAATTTGCCTCTGAAGAATTTTTATATGCATTTTACCAATGGACTAGAGACCTGATTTGTACCACGTTGAGGCTAATACCACATTATTGATTATAAGTGTTCTACCAATAATTGAGGTATTTTGGTTTTTCCGTTAAGTCATTTTTTCCAGAGTCGGCCTAACTATCAATTCATCATTATTTATAGATTTAGTTGTTAATGCCACACCTAGAACCCTGATTGGTGTTTCCACAGGAACCCAATGGACTCTAGACTATTCAGGAGGGCGAACCCCATTTGAGTGTATCCACCATCCTTATGTTTTGTTCCCCCAATTAATGACCATATCTGATACTATAGAAAATTTATCTATTAATACTCTTATTTCTTCCATATTTGCCTCTGTAGCTTCCATCATTATGATGAGGTCATTTGCAAACATAGAATAAATAAGTATTACTTCCTCTGGTATCCCTGCTATTCCCAGTCGCTTGATGTTGTGATTTTCACGAAGGTTCGCGCCTAAGGCCTCCATAATAATGAGGAAGAGAAAGGGAGTCAACGGATCTCCTTGCCTAACAATTCTTTGGAGTTTGATTTCTGGTGAAAAAAAACAATTAACTTGTATTCTAGTAGTTGCGTTGGAATGAAGAATTTGCACCCACTTTCTCATTGAAGGTCCAAAATTCAGTTTACTAAGGCATTTATCTAAAAATCTCAAGTCTACATGGTTATAAGTTTTTTCAAAATCTATAAATACAAATGCAACATTTTGTTGAGAGTCTTGAGACTTACGTGAAAGTTTAATTATTTCATTAATTAGAAGGATGTTATCTTCAAAATGTCTGCCATTAATAAAACTAGTATGTGTTGGATGTATAATGTCAGTCATAATCGGAATCATTCGGTTTGCAAGAGACTTGGCGAACAACTTATACACCACTGTGAGAAGAGTGATGGGCCTGTAATGTTTTATGTGAGTCTTGTCACATTTTTTGTAAAGAAAGGTGAGAAGTCCCTGACCCACTATCTCTCTCATCCTCCCTGATTCTTGAACAGTTTTGAAAATTTTCATTAAGTCTGAAAAGAAGATCGGCCATAATGAGACCCAAAAACTCTTTTGGTAGGCCATCCACCCCGAGTGTCTTATCCCCCTCCATTTGTAACAGCGTCGTCCAAATTTTCTCCTTAGTCAAACGTTTTTCCAGGTTTTCTCTCTGCTTCTGTGTTAATGCTTGTGTTGAAGGTATGAGGAACCTTTGCATTCTTCCTGATGTCCGTTCGGGTTCTTAGAGGATGTGAATAATTAAAAAAAAAAAAACATAGGCAATCGTAAGACAGCCGGCTGAGGATGTTGAAGAGAGGGTTCAGAGGATTCATTAATACTCATGAACCCCTCTAAAGTTGTTCGTTTGGATCTAACTCTTGCAAGAGCTAAAAATATTTCATCCATTTGACCCTCGGTCATAAATTTGGTCAACTTTCGTCTGACTAAGTAACCCTCCCAACGATCCTATGCACTGGTTAATAGCCGATTTCTGAGTTCCTGAATGTTGGTTGGTTGAGGAACATCATTGGGTTGATCTTGCAGTTCGTAATTAAGAATTTATTCTTGAATATTATTTTTTTGTAAATATCTATTTTTCGCTCTTACCTTTGAGTATTTATTTCATTTTTTCGCCACAAAGGTCAAACCATTATTAAACCACTCAATTTTAAAATCATGTTGATTCTTGATTGTGTGCCAAAAAATCCAAATATCTTGAATATATTGTTTAAATTGTTCTTGTGCTAGCAAGGAGATATTCAATTTGTAAAATTTTCTCCCTTTTTTTTTTTTTTTTTTTTTCGAAACGATAGTAGTGTCACACACATCTTATGCTTTGCCCCTGGCCATGGATTTTGAGAAAAAATGGCAGCCCATATCAGGGCTCTATCTAGATCCTCTGACATAAGTATGAGATCAATCATGGATCTAGATTGATGAGGGGTACCACTATTGCGGATGCAAGTAAATAAACGTTCTTGTGGGAATATTTTTTTATATGTATTAAATAAATGTTCTGCCTCACATAAATTTTGGATAATATTCTCATCTTTTTTTATGTAAGGTGGACAAGGTGAAGGTATTTTTCATCTGTCCATCCATCTATCAGGGGTTGCATTAAAGTTTCTTGCTATGATGAATGAAATTCTATTAGGAATTTGAGTCATAATTTCCTGGATTTTTTTTCTCTTTTTTTAACATCATTTGGTCCATAGACATTAATAACACATACTATTTCCAAGTTTATACTTACCAACGCCAAAACCCACCTTTCCTGAACCTTATATAATGCCCATTGCAAAATTTATGCCCTTGAGTCTGCGGGAACCGAAATGGTCACCCCTCAGACTCAGTCAAATGAGTTTCTTGTATACAATTGATGTATGGTCACGTCCGGCCCCCCACCCACTTAAATTGTTCCAAAATAGTTTTCCTTTTGACTGCGTCTGCTGTGGTCAACCCATTTACATTTAAGGTTCTGAGGTTCAAGTCTGGTTTCCTTGTAGCCTGCTTCCAAAATGGATTTTTCCCATAAAATGTTTGCAACACTTCCATCAATACAAACCAAAACTGCCCATCCCTCTCCTACAGAACCTGGAGACGCACCCAACTACCATTATCGAGGAATGAGGAAGGATGTAAGACACTCCTCCATAAAAGAGAGCACAAGAAAGTTTTCACCTCATCCATCGACCAAACTGAGTTAGCCTTAATCTTGAGGGATTGTAATTCTAATAAGATCGAATGCGAAGAGCATTTAAGGTCTGCTTCCTTGTGTTCCTCAAATTTTACATAAGTATCTCGTGTTGCCATAAATGCTTTCTCCCCAAATTGAGAAAGGGTTGCTTGATGGTCAGGATCATTGTGTTCTTCAAATTTTACATAAGTATCTCGTGTTGCCATAAATGCTTTCTCCCCACATTGAGAAAGGGTTGCTTGATGGTCAGGATCATAATGCTTGGAAATAAGATCATGCAAATCTCTCTTGAAAATCTTATCAAATGTACCCCCCCATACTGATCCTGACCTATCGGTGACATACTCACCTCCCACTTCCCACCCTTTTTTCACACACGTATGATAACATTACCTCTACCAACTGTTGTTCCGCCTGCCTGTCCTTTTTCCAAAATATGTCGTAGTTTTTGTTGCTTACCAACATCTTGTGGGATTGGTGTGGGAGTAGAGACCAACTGGTTTGGTTGGGTTATTATTAAAGTTGATTGATTTCGTTTTTGCTCCTCAATCAAATACAACACTTGTTCTGCATTTCGCTGAGGGGTGGACAATCTATACACCTTTTGTTGGTGATGCTCTTCTTGATGTTGTTGCTGCAGCTAAAGCAGTTGACCTTCCACAAAATCATTCTTGGTTTGTTCTTCCTTATTCAATATTTGTTGTACTTCCTTAGATTCAAACTATGTTCGTTCATTCTTGGTCATGTTGTTATTGGTGTTTGTTTTCCCACTATTCCTCAGGTCAAATTGTCCCCCTTCGACTTCACTATCACCATCCCCATCCAAAGAAGACCTTTGTCCTTCCCTATCCCCCCCTGAAATCACTATTACCACGGTCCCCTCTATCCCTTTTCCTTTTGCATTCTGACTGTCCCGTGGAGGGGGAGGATGAATGACAGTTAAAATAGCCTGCAACATCTTATGACTGACTATTGACCATTGAGCCCCAGACGGAAGACCTTTGTGTAGGACTTCATTTAGGCTGAGACTGTTATTGAGGATGTTAACGATTTGCACGTAAGCCTCATCCCAGTATTCAATGGTTACTATCCCAAGACAATTCTTCATCTATTGTAGAATTCATTCAGCAAGCTGCTTAATTTTCTGATTTGTCGGCATCTGTATTTGATCACCTTCGGTAGAGGAGGGTTCATCCGCCATAGGACATCCCAAATCCGATCAATATCCATTGGCGCGGCTCCAAATGCGTCTTTAAACGGGTCAGGAGGGTCCGGGGGGACATGGTCCACCGTTGTTTCAACTACCTCAGGGATAAGTACTGTAGTGTCTTCCTTCTTTCCATTTGTCTCTTTCCCCAAGGAGGCATTGATTAACTTTGCTCCCATTGGGGATTGACGTTGTTTTGATATTCCTCCTTTGACCGATCTTACTATTTTTTTATTTTTTTTTTCCCTTCTGTTTCCTACATTTTTTCTTAACAATCTGTTGCTCATTTTGCAGGTTTTGTTCATTGCCTTCAACCATTGTTTGAACAAGAGAAGGTTGAGGGGGAATGTCATTAGGATTTTGAGCTTCTTGAACATCTTGATCATCTTGTGATGATTTTTCCATCACATCATCTTTCGAATCTGCTTCCTTTTTCAGAACCAGACCTATTGAACTTTGAATGTAATCTCTGGGATCTGGCCCTGTTGAAAACTAGCCCTTTCCTTCTACTTCCCATGTAGACTTGATTTTCGTTCCTGGAGTCATTTGGGATGGCCTGGACCGAGGACAAGAAGGATTCTTACCTTCGCTTCCTTGAGTCATTTGGACTGACTGAGTCAAGGGGGGAGAATGAGTCGGAGATATCCAATTATCTGGAGGTCGTGAATCCCAATTTGGTTCCCCCTCATGGTCCCAATTTCAGTAGTTAGGACCACAATTCTTAAGACACCCTTCGATTTAGACCCATCCCTCATGACCCGATTCCACTGTTCTCCATAAGTTAGTCTTAAAGGGATCCCTTATTAACCTTCCTGTTGCTTTTATTCTTCGTGATGAGTTATGAGCACATGTTATGTCGGTACTCAAGTGTCCATAAGCCTTGCATCGGAAGCACCATGGACGTAATTTGTAAGCAGTGCGAATGTGATACTCTTTTCCCCCTAGTCTATATGGAATGACATCATCTAGGTTGAACGGGATGTTAAGAGGATGATTTAATGCTAACATCAGATAATCATCCCATTTAGCAACAAAAGATGGAAGTGGATCGATGAAATCGATAATATCGTGTTCTTCCCCAAAATCATACACGAAAGCCGCCTGAACTTCTATTGGAATATGACGGAATTCGACCCAAAAATGATCTTCCATCATCTGCTTCCTTCGGCCGTCTGGTCCCTGTTTTTGAGGAGTCCATGGATATATTTTTAGCTCTGATCTGTCACATCTTAGTATTTTTCAGCCATCAATCATTTTCTTATCCAAGATGTGCACACAAAGAACAGTGAACACAGTCGCCAAGACTGGTTGAATCAAAAAATGTTCTTATACAACTTCTTGACTACCCTTCAATTGTGTTAACCCCTTATAAATCCATTTGATCTTATCATTTGTTGATTTAAAAGTTGCATTGTCGTGGAAAACTCAGTTATTTGCATGTAGTTGATAGATTTCATCTCTCTCATTTAATTTTTGAGCTGGATAGGACTTGACCATTACTTATTTTCCCCCACAATCAACCACTCTGTTTTCTGAAGGGCTGATCGGTTTTGAGAGAAAAAAAGCACGTGTTGTGGACAGGCTGGACAATGGACAATGAAGCGGGTTAGCAGATGAACCGGATCTCTTAATTTCCAGAACCTCGGATTGAAATGGTCCTTTTGCCTTCTGTACCCAGGAGACAGGGAGAAGTTGAGGTTGATCGGATTGTCCATGCCTCCCTTCCCTGATATGATTCAATTCTCTGTCTCCTTCCCTTTGTGTCACCATCTCTTTCCTTCCAATAATCCCTTTTCCCGCCTCACCGTTATTCTCCTCCTGCAGCTTTGCTCTGTCCTCTTCCCTTCTCCCTTCCATCAGATCGCCCCCTCCTCCACCTCCGAGAGTACCAGAAGATTTCTCCCTCCAATAGATATCCCCCCCTCTTCCCCCACCTCCCCAGCTTCCCCTTCCCCCCCTCCCTCCTATCCCCCCCTCTTCTTCCCTTCCCCATAACCCCCTCCGAACAAAGGCTCCATCTATTCGGGGGAGCATTAGTCCGGTTCCTTCCAATTTTAACCGGATGACTCGTTTGCATACAGTACTGCAAATCCATGTTTGTAACCGGATCACCCGAATAGAACGCCCGCAGTTTGTGCTACTGTCCTCACCCGAAATCGGTTATGCTGTTACCTACCGTCTTCACCGCCCGAATAGAACGCCCGATAATTACAGCTGCTTCTGGGATTGAAGTTGCCCTGAATACAGCTATAATGATAACCGGGGGTTCTATTCGGGTGAAGACGGTAGGTAACCAGCATAACTGTTTTCTGGTGAAGACGGTAGCACAAACTGCGGGCGTTCTATTCGGGTGAAGACGGTATGTAACAGCATAACCGTTTTCTGGTGAAGACGGTAGCACAAACTGCGAGCGTTCTATTCTGGCGTTTTATTCGGGCGTTCTCGTCGGGTGAAGACGGTAGGTAACAGCTTAACAGCATGACCGTTTTCTTTGTGGGACGAGCTGTTGTTCATACAGTACAATGAATGGGCAGGATCTGAAGGCGGTCTCTCTGCTGAAGTTGTTGGACTGGTGAAGAGGCTATTTCAGCACCGCTTGCATGATGGTAGGTAGCAGGGGAATGCAATGCATGTGATAGGTAGGCCACTGTGCTGTGATTTATGCTGACATCGCTAAGTCTTCCATTGCCTTCCTTTCGCTTCTTTTTTTTTTTTTTTTTTTTTTTTTGCTGCGAATTTCTTATCCATTCAGGCATCGGTACCAGGTCACTTCATGGCACCTCAGGGGATGCAGCCA
>BFEA01000207.1:1907698-1923147 GCA_003427395.1 Chara braunii | reverse complement strand
GAGAGAGAGAGAGAGAGAGAGAGAGAGAGAGAGAGAGAGAGAGAGAGGCACCCACTCCCATTGCTGCGCGGTGGATGTCGTGTCCGATGATGGATGGTCACAGGTGCAGACATGATGTGATGAACCACTTCACAACCCCGTGCTATCTTTCGTACCCCTTCTTTTGCTTGTATCATACCAACCCCAGGTAAACCCCGTTTTGATTTCTTCTTTTCGGGTGCCGCATTTTCCTTTTTGAGAGCTTTTTCGACTGCTGAGTTCTGTTTCTCTTTTTGCAAAGTCGGGAAATACATGGGAATTTACACGCGCCTTAGCGAGCGCACTGGGAATTGGGCTCAGCAGTTGGGAATTTCGGGATAGGCGGAACTTCGACGTGTCCTTTTTTTTGTGTGTGAATGTTCTTGGGCGCGTCGGGGAAAAACCCTCGGAATTTTGTGTGAATACGAATAGGCATAGGATTTTCTTTTTCCGCGTCGCTTTTTCGCGCGCGGATATGGTGATTTCAATTTTGAATTAGGATAGAAGCAAGMTGTAACTGTTTCAGTGCCTTTTTCTTTTTTTGTTGACGGCGTCGTGCATGCAAAGCATCGTCCCCTCCCGCGCCTCCCTTCCCTTCTCCCTCTTTTTTCTCTCTCCCCATAACGGTTTGTTTTTCTTTCTCCCTCCCTCCCCCGCCTTGTTGTTTGCATGCCCATTTCCCTTTCTTGATCATCTGAATCTTGGACCCGTCTTGCGCCACCTCTCGCGCCTTTTCTCTTCTCACCCTCTGAGTCTAGCGTACGACGCCCGGTCGATCCCCCAATAACTTCCGCTCGCCAATCAGGTGCGTGGATCGATAGGACCTTCCTATCGCGCGACGAATCTGATTGGTTGAACCTTGAGTTCCGAGGGATCAACATGACGTTCGTAGAGCACTCTTCTCAAAGACTTCTCCTCCTGCTTCTCCTCTTACACCTCAGTTTTCCTGTCGTCTTCTCCCCCTTTTATCTCCCCTGTCGCAACTATAAAACCCGCAAGCGCGTCCGCAAATCTCTCTTACGTTCTCGACTCCCTAAGCCAGCTTCCGGGAAGCAGTGGCTAGGYAGAGTGGATTGATGCGAGTCGRAAAGTCCTGTCGGGCTGACGATAGGYTGACCGGTTGCGCGCTTGATCGYCACGACGGACTGTGGGATCGGGGTGAACTGTGTCGAGTTTACGACARCGGGGTGACGATCGCAGCGGTGAGAATTAGCACGCGACGACCGGGATCGTCGGTGTGGGTATGAGGTTCGATGATTGGAGTTGAGTGAGTGATTGGCCCGGGGCCATAATGGAATTAACGGCGAATGCGCCTTTGTTGTGGATTGTTATCCTTGGCGTGAGTGTAAGGCGGCGATGCCGAACTTTTCCGTTTTAGGACCTTGTCATCTTCTATTTTGACTCTCTCTCTCTCTCTCTCTCTCCTCTTGAATGATGATGCGTCTGAATGATTGTCCCGCTCTTGAATGGGAATGAGTCGGCATTCTGTGTGAAAGAACTTCTTCCGGAACTCTTCCATTAGTTTCCTGGGTAATCCTCCTACGCAAGGGCCCTGTCTTCTTGTCTTGTGAACGGTGGATGCGTGCGTACTGAGTAATGCGATCCATCTGTTCCGGTGCATGTTTCAATTTCGCACCTTCCACAGTGACTGCATGTATGAAATGTGTGATTCTTTTGTTGATTAGACGATTGTTGTCGGGATTTTGTTCGAAAATGCCAGAGTGTTTAGATCTGTAGGTCTTTTTGCACTGCGCATACCATCTGCCTTATGCTGCACGACATCAGCAGTCGAGCCACGAAAGCGGCCTTGGGAAACAAGGCGCCCAGCGACTAACGTTGTGTTGAACGGATCGGACCCGTAGCCATATGTGTAATCAAGCTGATCTGTGTTTGCTCTCTCTCTTGTGTCAAAAAGATTGATTGGGGGACGCGCGAATCACTTTTGTTCTTAATGACGTCTCATGATATTTTGTGATTGATTGACATGTGGACTGACAAGTACCCTTCGATTGGGCGCCAACCTCCCGTATCTCCCATCCCAACGCGACCTTTTCCCTACAGTGAGGAAAGGACACGTGTATGCGAGTGGGACGTACAAGAAGCCATTGCACAAATCGGCGGGCAGTATTACTTCCCTCCGGCCAACCGCTGTTGTGGGTTCGTAGAAGCCGGGTTTGTTATTATCGATACGCACTTCCCACCTTACTCGGTATTGTTGCCATTTAACGAGTTGATCGTCATTCCGTGGACGGCAGTAGAACCCCACTGGCCGCGTACTCTGTGCACCGAATGTCAGCATTTTGAGCGCTACGAGTCCAGGGGTTTTCACTACCGTGTGCGGAGCGAAGACGAGCATAAAGAAAGAGCCACGCGACTGAGACCCTCCACGTCAGACTAGGAACTAACCAGCGAATGACGAAGAGACTTGATACAAAAACGAGACATGCGAAGCGTGCCCAAGCCTTTCTGTTCTAAACGACGGGCTGTAGCCCGGTGGGAGGCACGACAATACTTTTTGGATTGAATTTGGATCTTTCCATCTCTTCCCGCCTTGCCCGCGCGCGCATTCTGCGACGCGCGAAAACGATCGACTTGCTCCATCGGACCAACACGGGGGATTTYAKYTYCGTCTGTGTCCCCACACTCAATTTCCAAAAATCCTTGGCACACCCCATCTTGCTGTTTTTCTGGGCCTCTTTTCCGCACAGCTAACACTCCGAACGAAAGACAGCACAGGGCGTGAGGTTGCGCGTCACAGACGCAAGGTGCTAGGTGGGCGCCGGAGAACGGCGCGCTCGTGCTGCGTCGCAGACGTCCATCTGTAGGAGATGCCATGCCTGCGGCCACGAAGGAGGAAACGGCAACTTCGACCTCGGCTGCAGCGGGCGGGAGATCAACACATCCACGAACAACAAAACGTAAAACAGAAAAGGAAAAAAAAAAAAAAAAAAACTACCAGACATAACGCCAGTCGTCGTCAGATAGGGAACGGATCATTCAAACGGGTACCGCAGACGGGAGGCGCAGCCTGACAGCACGTTTCCGATGTGAATCCAAAAAAAAATACAAAATAAACGAAGTGGAACCGGGTACCGCCGGGAACCCAAAGGAAATGAAAAGAAAGAGGCTCGGCAGACCTTGGCGCGCAGGGAAAAAAGCGGGTCGGGCCTCAACAACCGCTAGGTACTGGTGGGTTCTGAGAGTCCGGCTTAGTTAGAGAAGATAGGCTTGGATTTAGATAGGGGTTGCCCAAGGTAGGTGAATGGTAGTGTCTGAAGAGCAGAGAGCTCGACTGAAACCAGCTCCGCAGTAGTTCAGGCCAATCAGATTGGGTAAGCTGAAGCTCGGGTACGTCCCAGTGACATGTTACTTCCCGGTTGTTTGTGAGGATTGTCGGCCTCCATTTGCTAATTCTGTAATGGAATGCTCTACGTTTTCGCACCCAAAAAAAAGAAAAAGGAAAAAAGAAAGGTGCGCCGCCATCATTTTTTTCTTCTTCTGCAATTGGAGAGTTGTGCGGCGAGGCCCGAGGTCCGGTTCTCCATTAGTGGGCCGTTCAGCGTGTGAAAGCGAAAGAGAACCCGGCAGGCGCAACGCTGCAAGTGGCGCTACCCTGCTGGTGTGCTCGCCGTGAGTGATCATTTTTTTTTTTTTTTTTTTTTTTTTTCAAGACGACATTCATTCATTTGCATATATTGCAAAAGAGATCATTTGGGGCCTCGCTCCACTACTCTCGACATGCAGAAGAGACAAAAATCATGGCGGTGTATCTTTCCATGTCTGCGGTAGATTCACTCTGGTTTTGCATTTGCACATTTCGAGAGTAGTGGAGCGAGCCCCTTGTTGGTGTCACTGCAGCCGAACATCGATCGAGCTCCCCCCCGCCCAAAAAAAAAAAAAAACCAAAAAAAAAACATCGATCGAGCTGCGGTGAGGGACGGGATGCAGACGCTTTGTGGTCCCAACGAAAACGTCGTGGTTCTCAGGTGGGACGCTGGCAGAATATGCACCAGGCGCCGGAGGGGCGCAGGCAGGCGGGTGGGACGGTGCCTGGAGCTTCGTTTCGTCCCTGGCGCTTCGAGTTGGAAGTTGCGACTGTCTGGGTGGGGCGGGGAAGGAAGGGAGGGCGGACTTGGCATGGGTGGTCAGGCCGAGGCTGCTGAGGGCCTCCAGTCTGTCTGGCCGGTGTTCTTGGTCCTGGTTTGCCGACTGTGGATTCTCACGGTGATTGCTGGCCGCTACCTGGTAGGGTGCGGCGACATCGGTGCGTGCGTGGTTTTCCATGGTGGTAGGGAACTCGGGCTTGGGCTACGAGCGCCGGGATTGGTTTAGTGTTGGAAGGGAGCGGGGGTGGGGAGGGAGGGAGGAAGGGCGGAGGTTTGGTGCATCTGTTCAGGTGGCCTCCGCCTTGCGGGTGGGATGGGAGACGCGGGAGCAAGGGAGGGTACGGCACGGCAGCCCCCTTGCCTTTCCACCCGTGCCGTAATGCAATGTATGTATGCAGTGTCCACCGAGGACGGGAGTATCAAACAACCAGATACAGACAGACAGGAGAGGGGCAGATAGGGAGGCTTTGGAGGAAAACGCAAGGCAAAGAAAAGAAAGGGGAAGAAACGAGAAAAAAGGATGGAGAAAGCTGCCCACGCATTAGTCATGGCCAGAAAAATGAAATATAGCGAGTGAGGTGGAAACCAATAATAATCGAAATGAATCCCCGGCGTCAACAGTCGCATCTGTTGGCGGTGCATTGAATGGGGAGAGTCTGTCTGTCGATTCTCGATCACTCTTTGTTGCGGCGAGTGCGGGCAGCCTTGCGTGCCTTTTGTTGTTGCTAATATTGTGCTAATCGCCGGCACCACTGCCACGGTAGGTCTCGCTGATTGTGTGGGGGGCGTGGATTGGGACGAAGCGAGAGGTAGAGGTACAATAGGCCACACATCCACAAGCATGCACATGCCCACGGAGCAAGAGCGGGTAGAGGTACGTCGGCTTTCGCGCACACGCTCGCACCGAAAAGAGTTACGCAATTTGATGATTTCCCCGCACATGCACATGCACATGCACGCGCACGCGCACAGGCAGAGTGAGGGACTATGGGAGGGGTGTGTATGGAGTGAGGGACTATGTTAGGGGTGTGTATAGGGATACGAACGAGGGTGACTAAACTAAACTAAAATGTGTGTGTGCGCGGCGGGGCGAACGCAGCGAGGCGAAGTTAAGTTAGTTCGGTGGGGGTTACGATGATATGGCTGGCGTGGGGCTCGTCGTTTGCGTATGTATAGAAGGGGACGGCGGGACAGGGAACACTCGTCGGCTAGGTGCGCTGTCGTTTCGCAGCTGCGCCTAAGGAGTGCGGGGGGGCAGCGCGAGGAGGAAAGGAGGCGGAGGAGCGGCGCAGCCGCGCTAGCGGCTGGGCGCAGGGGAGAAGGGAGAGCGGCGTGCGCAGCAGCAGAAGCGTTGTGAGGAACCATGGGGCACGAAGACGGGGGTAAGGGCGGTAAGCCCAAGAACTTCGTCCCTTCCAAGGGGTTGTCGAGTGGCGAGGCTAGCAACTTGCTGGCCATCCATGGCAAGAACGAGCTCGAGGAGAAGGTGACCCCCAGTTGGGTCATTTTCTTGCGGCAGCTTTATGCACCTATGCCCATCCTTATTTGGGTTGCCATCCTTGTCGAGATGGCAATCAAGAACTGGCTCGACGCTGGCATCTTGCTCATTATCCAGCTCGCCAACGCCACCATTGGGTGGTACGAGACAACGAAGGCAGGTAATGCCGTCGCCGCTCTCAAGGCTTCTCTGAAGCCCCGAGCCACGGTCAAGAGGGATGGCAAGGTGCAGACCATCGACGCGTCTCTGCTGGTCCCGGGAGACCTGGTCATGCTGGGCGCGGGTTCCGCCGTCCCCGCCGATTGCATTATCAACGAAGGTACCATCGACGTGGACACGTCTGCGCTCACGGGAGAGTCCATGCCCGAGACCAAGTATGCGGGCGACGAGGCCCAGTGGGGATCCACCTGCGTGCAAGGAGAGGTGGAGGCGACCGTCATCGGAACCGGTAAGAACACGTTTTTCGGAAGGACGGCGGCGCTGCTCGGCGACACGAACGAGCTCGGCAACATCCAGAAGATTATTCTGAAGATCACGGCGGGTCTGGTCATCATTTCCATCACCCTGTGCACCATCGCCCTTGTATACCTGCTGAAGGGGCGCGGTCAGGACTTCATCGAGGCGCTGCGGTTCGTCGTGGTGCTCATGGTTGCGTCGGTGCCGCTGGCTATCGAAATCGTGACCACCTGCACGCTGGCCGTCGGATCTCGCAACCTGTCGGCCATGAATGCCATTGTGACCAGGCTGGTGGCGATCGAAGAAATGGCGGGAATGAACGTGCTGTGCAGCGACAAGACCGGCACGCTGACGCTGAACAAGATGGTTATCCAGGAGGAGACGCCCATCTTCATTAGGGGGGAGACGAGGGAGACGGTCATCCGAGCGGCGGCGCTGGCTGCGAAGTGGAAGGAGCCGCCGAGGGACGCTCTTGACACTATGGTTCTCGGCACGGCCGACCTTCCGTCGCTGGACGTGTACGAGCAACTCGAATACATGCCGTTCAACCCCAAGGTGAAGAGAACGGAGGCCACGCTGAAAGGGCCGGACGGGAAGGTGTTCAAGACCACCAAGGGAGCGCCGCACATCATTCTCGACCTCTGCGAGAACAAGCGGGAGATCGCCAACGAAGTCAATGCGCGCGTCAACCAGTTCGGTCTGCGTGGCATTCGGTGCTTGGCCGTGGCGAAGGCGGACGAAGGCGACAGGTGGCGCATGATGGGCGTCCTGACGTTCCTGGACCCGCCCAGACCCGACACCAAGGACACGATTGAGAGGGCGCAGAAGTTCGGAGTCGTCGTGAAGATGATCACTGGCGACCAGGTGGTTATCGCTTTGGAAACCGCGCGCTCCCTGGGCTTGGGAACCAGCATTCGTGGTGTGCAGGGGCTGCCCAGTCTGGGTGCGGACAACAAGATCCCCAAGGATCTCGGAAAGAACTACGGGCGCATGATCTTGGACTGCGACGGGTTCGCGCAGGTCTTCCCCGAGCACAAGTACCTCATCGTCGAGGCGCTCAGGCAGATCGGATGCTCGGTGGGTATGACCGGAGACGGTGTGAACGACGCTCCGGCGTTGAAGAGGGCCGACGTGGGAGTTGCCGTATCTGGAGCGACGGACGCCGCGCGCGCCGCCTCGGACATAGTGTTGACGTCACCGGGTCTGTCTGTCGTGGTGGAGGCCATCATCGTGGCCAGGTGCATCTTCCAGCGAGTCAAGTCTTTCATCAACTACCGAATTGCGGCCACGTTGCAGCTGCTATGCTTCTTCTTCATCGCTGTCTTCGCGTTCAACCCCAAGCACTATCAGCCACCCTTCTGCGCTCTACCAGGCGAAGAAGAAGTGACTAGCAGCAAGTTCCAATATTGTATTCCCCGCCATCCTACGAAGAAAGAGGAGGAGGACGGTTGGCCCGAGTTCTTCCAGCTCCCCGTGCTGTTGCTCATGCTTATCACGCTCCTGAACGACGGTACGCTGATTACTATCGGTTACGACTACGTCATTCCCTCTCAGAACCCGGAGAAGTGGAACCTCAAGGTTTTGGGTCTCGCGTCGGTCGTCTTGGCCGCCGTGGCTTGCTTTTCCTCGTTGCTTCTGCTGTGGGCGGCGCTCGACTCCTGGCGCGTGAATTCCCTCTTCGATAGGTGGGGCCTGAGACCCATCGAGTACGGCCAGATTGTGACCATGATCTACCTTAAGGTCTCCTTGTCCGACTTTCTGACTCTCTTCAGCTCCAGAACGATGGGTTGGTTCTGGACCCAGCGCCCTGGAATCCTCCTCTTCTGCGGCGCCATCATCTCTCTCGGCATCTCCACCATCATCGCCTCCGTCTTCCCCGACGTCGAGTTTGAGCACATGCCCATCGAGGGTCTCGCTCACTCCGGCGCCACGTACAAACTCTGGACTCTCTGGGTGTGGCTCTACTGTATCCTCTGGTGGTTCATTCAGGATGCCTGTAAGGTGTTGGTGTACAGGTTGGTCGTCAAGTACAACGTCTTCGGCGTTAATAAGGGCAAGGAGGTGTTCGTTAAGGCTCCTGGCAAGGAGGTGCTGGACCCAGTGGGCAACGACAACGAAGTGGTAACCGTCAGCTACAGCAGGGCCAGCGGCAAGGCGATGGCTTCGCAGTTCAAGGAAGGCGCGGCAGCGGCTACTGCGCAGGACACCAGACTGGGAAGGGAAATCGGCGCGAGGTATGAGGTCGGCGAGGACGGCCAGGAGTACCTCTCTGTCTCGTACTCGAGAGAGGCGGGAGCGGCCATTGCGGCGGAGCTGAGGGCCGAGATGTTGAAGAAGTCGGGCGCAACGCCGCCCAAGTACAAGTAGGAGGACCCACCTTCCACCTAAACATAGAGTTGAGGAGCTGTAGCGCACGGATGCTTCATGGCGGCGTGGACGTTTGCTTTTTCCTTGTGCTGCTACGGATGTTTCATGGCGGCGTGGACGTTTGCTTTTTCCTTGTGCTGCTGCTGCTCCGGACTGCAGGACGCGATTGTGCTCTTGCTGTACCGTCTCGGTTCGTGATTGTTTATTTATTTGGCATATTTATGGAATGTGAAAGCAGAGGGAGGAAGTTGAGGCGTTGAGAGCCGTTGTGCTGCTCAATACGGACACGCGTAGGGAGGAGAGAGGAGAGAGGAGGGAGGAGGGTGGAGATTGGTTATTGGTCTTGACGCGGTGGTGGTGGGTGATGTGTAATAGTAGCTATTGAGTGGTAAGAAGACAAACGGGCCGCGCGCTCTTGTCTGTGATAGGGAAGGGGAAGGGGGAGGGGGAGGGGGAGGGGAAGGCGGGGCGTAAGCATCGCCGCCTGAGCGCGTATGTAGGAGTTTGTTTCAAGCGAGTGTTTAGGCTGTTGTGATTGATTGATTGATTGATTTGATCTGATTGATTTGATCTGATTAATTTGATTGATTGTGCGAGCAAGTGGGAAGAGGAAGAGAGGTAGGAACGTCTTTCTCCGCTGGGGAAGAGGACTGGGAAACTTCATTTCTTCTGGCGAGTCGCGAGAGCTTATAACATTTCAAGCTTCACCCGGTTGTTCAGCGAGAGCATTTGTCATCGCCATTCTGCATGAGCCTGTTGTCCCCTCCTCGGACGGGGGAGAGATGCGGTTGGCTATATGAAACAGGGGAACCGGTGACGTAAACGCGGACGTTGCCGACTCCAACCCTTGTTAATGGGCTATGTAAGTGCACGGAGAGGTTGAAGGTACTTTAGTGGTCTTGGAGTAGGTCGTTTTGACGGTGCAGTAAGGTCGTATGCAACAAGTATGTGCTGCTGCGCTGTTGTCCTCACTCCACGAAGAAGAAGACGCGCACCGTATGAATGAATGATTTGGTGTATCGTCGTTCAATGTCGGTCGTTGTCGCAATTCCTTCCTCATCAGTCTTTGTCGGCACTGTTCGTGAATGCATTGGTCGGTCGCTTGCGCGTTCGCCTCTGTACAGTCGTCGGTGCATCGTCGCCTTCGTGGGGGACGGGATTGACGGAGAGAAGTCAGCGGGGTTCCGTTTTTGTCTTTCCGTCCGTGTCCTCTGAACTATATTCCATGAGCGTGAATACACAATGGAGAATGATGAGGAGGAGGAGGTGATATTGTCGGACGGTTGTTCCGCCGTTTGAAGCGGGTTGTGCGTGTTCGGTCTTAGGGAACGAACGACGACGGAACAGGGTACTCGGGCGGGAGGAGCTCATATCACCTCCCGCCGTCACTCTTACGTCTTACCTGCGGGAGGACCTCCCCTCCCCTCCCCTCTCGCCTCGCCGTTCGTCTATCAACTGTTGTTTGTACTATATAGATAGATAGATAGATATATGGACTCAGAAGGCATAGATGGACACCGAGCAGGAGATCTTTACACGGGATAGATAGATACTAGATGATGGCCGAGATGATGGTTTTAGTTAGTATGTGCCGCTGTTGATGCTATCGATTATCGATTGTGCTTCGCTATTGTTCTTCCTTAGGTTTTTCTTCCACCGTCTTTGTTTTCGAGCGCTTGTGGTAGGTAGGTATACTGGAGGCCTTCGTCTTCTCCGCTGCTTTTCAATGACAGACCACTTACGTGTCAATCTATAAGCCTTGTCCTTTCCTGAAATTCAAACGGTTTTGGGGATGAGCTGATTTGGTTCTATCCCCGTCTTGGTCAGACATAGTGAGCGAGTCGACTATTGTCCTTTGCCGTGTTTACAGGACGACGTGTAATTACTGCGCCTTTGCTGGAATGGTGTAGGTCAGTCGTGGAACTCTACCCGTTTATCAGCGTGCTGTCGTCTGCAGACAGCGCCCCGCTTCCCTCTACAGTATATGGTCTTGTTGCATCGAAAAGGACGAATTTTTTTCAGTGGATCGCATGCAGCGGCAGTCTGTCGTGTCGTGTGTGATTTGCATGCATGCATGCGTGTATTGTAGCGCGCGGGAGGTCTATGTATGGTGCCAGATATGCGTAATGTTAATGTGATATACGAAGAGTCGTACTGGCGACCGTCCGTCTAACATCGGCTCTGTCCTCCCCCTCTTTTGATGTACCTTCCCTTCTTCCGGGTTACAGGAGGCGTCGCGATGGATATGCATATTGCTATCTTTCTGCCAGCCAGGCTTCTTGAATTAAAACGTTTTTCTCTCTGTTGTTGGATATTTTCGCTCTACCCGTTATGGCATGTGGTTCGGATTATTGGCGAGCAAGTTATAGTGAGAAAGCATTTCAGCGAGGAGGAAGCGGAAATTGTATTGTTTGTTGGGCCCGAGAGAGAGAGAGAGAGAGAGAGAGAGAGAGAGGGAGAGAGAGAGAGCAGGAAGGAGAGCAGAGGTGGGGGAATTTGGTGGACGGTGATGAAGAGAGGAGCAGACCCTCGGACGGAGGGTGGAAGTGTTGGACAGCGACGGGTGGAGTATCGTTTATTGTTTATCCTTTTTCAATGCGAGGAGTGGTTGGGACGTTGTCTAGCTCGCTCTTCGGCCCCCCGGGTTTTAGTGATTAGACGATGGCTCTCCTGAAGTGTGTGTCGGCATGGAAGAAGTGAAGTTTGGTCTACCTGCCGTGTTGTTTTGCGTAGAGGAAGTCGATGTTGGTCCTCGTCAGAGGTATAGCCGATAGTCTCATCCTGTGCTTTGTGCCGTCGCATTCGAGATTAGATCTGGTCGTATACTCGATGGAGCCGATCATGGCATGGCAGCGCTTTCATATTGGGTCATAAAGTCGTATGTTCTACTTTCCAATTAATCGATTGTTTTTCACATGGTTCCTACGCATTGTGTGACGAGACAGTGGTCGATAGAAATTGGTCGGTTGGCCCTCCATCTCTGTTGCTTGGTGAAATGATCTTGGTTGTGTATAACGCGCTTCTACAGTCTTTCTTTCGGTCTCTCCGTCTTCGTTCCTTATAACACGCTTCTACTGACCTCCTTTGCCAATCTAGTCTTTCTTTCGGTCTCTCCCTGCCCTCGCCTTTTCACGGTCTTCTCCCCCTTCTGCCCCGCCCTTTGGTTCTCTTCTCTTACTCCTGCTCCTTCCCCTCGACCGTCAATTATCTTCCCACCACCTCCCCCGTCCTGCTCGGCCGCCTGTTTTCCTTGCCCTCACCGCCTGTTACTCATGCCTCCTCCCTTTTCCCAACGTAGACGAGCGAGTGGTTATCTTGTCTGTTCTGGAAAGATTCAATCCTTACGGCAGCATCTGAACGAACAATGTTATTGCCGTCTGGAATATGATCCTTTCTTGCCGGGTGTGACTACTCTCTCTCTCTCTCTCTCTCTCTCTCTCTCTCACACACACACACACTCACACTCCCCTTTGCGGTGTTATAGTACCAAGTGTGGTGCTTCAGCACCTCGTTGTTGTGTCTGACTGGACGGCTAAATGGTATGTGTGCCTCGTCCAATGGAGAGGGTGAAAAATCGTTTTGCCCGACTTCATGGCCGTGGCGCGTCTTGCCGGGTGTAACGACTACTCTCTCTCTCTCTCTCTCTCTCTCTCTCACACACACACACACACACACACACACACACACACACACACACACACTCCCCTTTGCGGTGTTATAGTACCAAGTGTGGTGCTTAGTACCTCGTTGTTGTGACTGACTGGACGGCTAAATGGTATGTGTGCCTCGTCCAATGGAGAGGGTGAAAAATCGTTTTGCCCGACTTCATGGCCGTGGCGCGTCTGACTGGTCCGGTCCGAGTGCATTTGATTTTGCGAGTGATCTGCACAGTTGCAGCCCCGAGCGACGGGCGTTAAGTGCGTGTCCCGTGTGGACGGCGATGATTGGAGTTTGGAGTGGTAGTGTAACTGCACAGCGTTATGTGATATCTTGAGCTCCGAGTAACTGAACGACCGAATCCACCCGATGACAGACATACGCCTTTGCACCACCTTCTGGTGCAGGAACGCCTGCCATGCGGGAGATGTAATGCTGTTACGATTGTTGTCCGATAAATGATCGAGGGCATATTCACACGTGAACGTTATTTGGAAGTATGCAACCTCAATCACCACTGGATTCAGCCCGGAAAGTGCAGTCCGAGCATTCTGTATGGTTTTGAATCTCTTCAGCAATATGGATGGCGCGACGTTCGTTATGATAATTATTTCTGTTACCAATGACTTTACGTGTCCTTGTAGAGTTCTTAATGCAGGTCATCCACGTCGGGGGCGAACGGTAGACAGAGCTGAACGATGGTTGACGTATGGCCGGAGTGGAATGGGAACGTTGTGTTCGTTGCATCGTTCATAAACGAATGGGTAGGATGTTTGGAGAAGGTATGGTGGTGTGGTCATGCCATCCCCCCCCCCACCACCACCACCACTTCGCTACATTACAGCCTTTCGCTCTCATTGGCAATTCGCGCCGTGTGAATTGGTTCGAATTGCCCATGCCGTCGTGAGAGAATGTCATGTGTTGGGACACGTTATGGGGGGTGTTAGGACACGTTATGTGGATAAAACTAGGCAATTTTGGTCTCGAGGAAAGATGGGCAGAACGGGTGGGACAAGTTATGTGGAGAAGACCAGACCATTTTGGTCCCGAGGAAGGATGGGCAGGACGGGCGGGACTGACTTACCGTGAGGGCACGGGTGCGCAGCCCATAGTTTGTCTGCTGATGTGGTTTGTCTTGTTCAGTAACTCCAAGACCGTGTGTGTGTGTGTGTGTGTGTGTGTGTGCGGGTGTGTATGCCAGCGTGTGTGCGCATGTGTGTGTGTGTGCCTCTGTGTGTGTGTGTGTGTGTGTGTGTGTGTGTGTGTGTGTGTGTGTGTGTGAGAGAGAGAGAGAGAGAGAGTCCTGCAGCATGCAGTATGTCAGTGACCGGGAGGACAACGGCAGGGCAGGGGCTAACCTCAAGAAATAAGAAAATGCAAGTGTTTCCTGTTAAATTTTAACTGGCTTCTGCCATGTCATGGAACATATCTTTTTCTCATCTCTCACTACCTACCTACCACTACTCCTAAGGCTATACAGGGGACCCCTGCAAGCATAGCATTCTACCTCTCTAGATGTCCCCTCTCAGTGGAGGGAGGTAAGGGCCTCGTTCGACACCGCTAGAAAACCCTTACTTTGTAAGGGCGCCCTTACGACGAAAATGTGATTAGTTTTCCCTTACTCCGTTTTTCGTTCCACAACCACTTATGAAAACTCTACACTTCATCGCACTTACGTTTCAGGTGCCCCCGTTCGCACCTTACACGGCCGAGAATTGAATGTGAGTGGCCGAAAAAAAAAATGTCAGCGGTTTTCTCGTGGAAAGTAAGGGCGCCACCCCTACTTTCAAGTCACCTCCACGGCCGTCCTTGCGTTTGCATCCGTTTTGGCTGGGGAGTCCTTAATTTTGTAGGGCTTGCCCTTACGCCCGTGAATGTGAAAACAAATTTTGCATCTTTTTTTTCGTCATTAGGGAGAGGTGGAACGATGAAACCCTTACATGAAAGGGTTTTCTAGTGGTGTCGAATGAGACCCTAATTGCATGTTTGCCCCTTGCCCTAGTGGTTTAGGGTGCAGGGTTGGGCAGCTGGTGCGGGCCTGGGTAACACAAGGACCGAGCGTTTGCCAGTAACTGCGGCTCCCTTTCCATCTTCCCTGACCCCCATCCAGTAACAGCAGTGTCTACAGCCAACACTCTCCCACACACCACATGCAACCTGCTCACACTCGCACTCACACCGGTGTTGGTTGAAGACCCTGCTAATACCTAATACCGACGGGGAGGATCCAGCTGACTATCTTTGTTGGTTGGCCAAAAATATATATACAGCTGTCTCCTGATGAGGAGGAGACAGCTTTAAACCACCAACACCTTGCCAACTGTCGGAAAAAGCTGGCAGTTTTCCCATACTCCAAAACAAGGGGGCGCAGGGGCTGAGGCCGACATGGGAAAGCATATGCTTTGTATTTGAATACAATGCATGTGCATTTTTGTTCATGTGTGCTTTATTCGAAGTGCCATTTTATCTGATAAAAGTGGACTGACTTTCAAGTTACAGGCGCTGGGGACTGCGTGCTGGTTTTTTTTCCCCTTCTGGAGGACCGCAGGCAATACTGGTCCTTTTTTTCCCCTTCTGGAGGACCGCAGGCAATACTGGTCCTGTGCGGGCGAGGACTGTACGGCGCCCTAGAAGCAACTGCCTGCAAGTTTAACACCCTTCCAACGATCATTGGGCCTGTACGAACAACCAATATAACGAAGCCCTGCCTGCAAATTTAACACCCATCCAACGGCCATGAACAGCCGGTATAATATAAACCATGACGAAATGACTCAGGTATATAAACCCGACCCTACCAGCTGCGAACAAGTTATGTGGAGATGGGTGATAGTGGGCCTCGTTCCACCTGCCTCACAGGGAGAACTGGTGGGTGTACCTTGATTTACCTACTGAGAGGGCACAGCCCGTAGTCTTTACTTTCATGTAGTTGGGTTAGCTTGTGCAGCCCATAGTTTTTAACTTTCATATGGTTGGGTTAGCTTGTGTCAGACGGTACATATAGTCTGTGGCCCCCTCCAAACCCCTCCCTGAAAATGCACTCTCCATACTGACTGACAGAGGACAGGTAGACCCGTGCTGAAAAACCTGCGTGCTGTGCATACGTCCTCTTTTTTGGGTTAGTAGAGTGATTGGGAGATAGGTTCTCCATCTTTCACGCAATTTGTGAAACCATTGCAAGTATGTGACGTTCTAACCTCACGCCGCCCTGCAGTGTTGTCACGCGGGGATCCCCGGGGCCCAAGCCGGGGTGGGGGTTTCAACCCTGCACCCCCGCCGCGGGGATCCCTGACCCCCGGCCCCTCCAAATGACCCCCGCACGTGCCCCAGCCCTGCACCACCGCCCC
>BFEA01000207.1:1868813-1901377 GCA_003427395.1 Chara braunii | reverse complement strand
TTTTTTTTTTTTTTTTTTTTTTTTTTTTTTTTAACTCAGCTGGTTCTGCTAGGGATGGTGAAAAAGTTCCCCACCCCTAGCAGGCCACCTATTGGCTCTATTCTATTAGTGGGGAGCTGCACCTGCTGGAAACCGGGTCCAGCGTCCCTTATACATCATCTTTTTCAAGAAAATTTGAGAAACTGAGGATCGTGAAAGATCAGCCTCTTCAGCCTTGTATGGCCGCCAGAACAGACAGTGTCACCTAGCTGATTGCAGAATACCAAAGCCAATTCCTCCTCATACTCAGCCAAACCAACTCATGGGGACCAGGGATGGTGAGGATGGGGGGAAAGGATCAGGGAACTCTGAAAGCGGTTGAAGAGGTACTGTTGGGTCCACGTTTGTCCAATCATGGAATGACAGGCTGTAGTCTCTTTGAACTTCCTTCTTTTGTCCTCCTGTATCTTCTCTTCTGACCCCACTTTCTTTGATCCGCCCAATCTCCACCCTGAGCCCCCCCTAGCCAAGCGCCACTGAATAGTTGAATGTGATGTTGGATTTCTTTTTTGTTTGACAGGAATTTGATTTTTTTTTTTTTTTGTCCCATTGAGCAGTAATAACAGTTTGTCCCTGTAGTTTGATTCCCTCAGTAAACTCTGGACCATCCAGCCTTGCTCCCTCCATTTCAAACGTACAACGACGTTGCCAAAGGGCCCATAGGATGGCTCTTCTGCCGGTTATAAATAAATTATGAGAGAATTCATCTAGTTCCTTTGGAGACCATGTCTCACATAACAGAGCTCTCCAGTCCCACGGCCAGTTCAGTGAGGTTTCTAGAGAACTCCAAATTCTATCCCACCATCGCCATAGCCAAACTGCACCTGGGCATTGAAGGAAGATGTGCTCAATGGTTTTCGGAATGGTCCTTGGTGAGAATGCAGAGAAGCATAGCTTACACCAAGGTAAGGCAATGCCCTTCTCTTCCAATGAAGTCCTATCTATTAGCCAATCATTCGTGGGAAGGCAACGATGTTCAATTTGCCACTGTAAAGAGGCAATTTTTGTCGGTTTTATCTTAATAGTTTTGAACCACTTAACATGTCTTATATCTTCCTTGCTTACATTCAGATGTCCCATCCATCTGGTTTTCACTCGATCCTTTAGATTCAATCTTGGTCTCAACAATCGGTCAGTTGATCTGACTGTCATGGAGTGGATATTACGAGTAGACTCGCTACGTTCCCCCAAAGGGACCGTCCATGCCCAAGAAATTGGATCTATAGCCAAATTTTGTATTGCACATAATGGTTTGAAGGCAAGCCAGTGATCTTTATCTCTCAAAACTCTGACCCTAAATACTTGATCGGCATTGACTCACTTGGTTTCCTTAGTACTACTTTCCTTTATTCATTTTTTCTGATCAATTGAGAACAAGGAGAGTAAACTGATCTCTCTTCATTCACTATTACCACGTTTCCTATTTGTTGGGTGTTTCCTTGGATACCCACCCAATCACTTTCTTTGAGTTGGGGTCCTTTTCTTAGAATCCTTATCCATTCTATTGGGACAGCATCAATGATTGTCTCTAGTGCGTTTTCTGTCTTCCTGCAATAGCGCAAGCATGACAAGAGATCTGAGAGGGAGTACCAGTCTCGAGTCTCTGGGTTCCAGATATCTCTAATCCTTAGGATCCCATTTTTAACCCAGCCCCTCCATGGGGAATCCATACAATGAAACATCCTTCCTTATGAGTCAGTCAGCCACCTGTTATTAAAGAGGGGCTGTTGACAGACCTCTTCCCATCGGTTTGGAGAGATTTTACCTGGTAGGGGTAGTTTGCTCCAAGTCTTGAGCAGGTCTGGCCAGAAAGAGTCATTTTTAATGTCAATTCTTGTGGCATGCCGATGAGGTTTCATTGACTGGTTTGGGAGCTGTGCTCCACCTCTTGGAATGGACCAGTAACGATTTTCTAGCCACATCACGAAATGTGTCCCTTCTGGTACTTCAGGTTCCAGTCTTGCGATCTGTTCTTCAGCTAGGGCTAACCAAGGAGTCTCTGGGTCGAATAGTAGTCGTTTAACCCATTAGATTGAGAGTGTCATGATCTGGGTGGAGGGATCTAAGATTCCTAACCCTCCCCTCGCTTTAGGCTGAATAACTCCTTGCCAGGCAACTCTACTTATGACATTTTGGAATTCATGATTTTTTCTCCATAGGTAGGGTGTTATTTAACTTATTTGTTTTTTCAGATGTTTAAATGCTGATTTGTCCATAGCCCATATTGCAGACTTATACCAAACAGACGCCAAAATAACATTATTTATGACCAGTGAGCGTCCTATAATAGAGATCCTTTTATCCTTCCACAGTTCCAGTTTTGCCAGAGCAGGTTTGGATATCCATTCATTATTCCCTGTTGGTTTACCCTTTGCTGAGAGTGAGATCCCTAAAACTCTGATTGGGGTTTCTGCTGTCAACCAATTGATATTTGGGTATTCAAGAGGTCTTACTCCCTGATGGTGAATCCACCACCCTTGTGTTTTTGTACCCCAATTGATCTTCATATCAGATAGGGAGCATAATTTATCCATCAGTCTCTTGATTGCTAGCAAATTATCGTACGAGGCTTCAACCATCAAGGATAAATCATCTGCAAACAATGAACAAACCGGTATAGCTTCTTCTGGGATGTTGCTGACTTGGATACGCTTAATGTCTTTATTACATCTTACATTGGCCGCCAAGGCTTCCATCATTATGACAAAAAGAAAAGGGGCGATGGGATCTCCCTGTCTCACAGAACGTTCCAATTCAATAGGTGGAGCCAAATTTTCATTTATCATTACCCTCGTTGTAGCGTTCGAATGTAGAATCTCGATCCATCGTCTGAAGCAAGGACCGAAATTGAACTTTTCTAGACATTTATCTAAGAAGAACCAGTCAACATGATCATAGGCTTTTTCGAAATCTATGAAAATGAAGGCTGCATTGTGCTTAGATTGTCTAGAGAGTTTGACTAACTCATTTACTAGTAGAATATTATCTTGAATGTCTCTACCTTCAATGAAACCCGTTTGAGTAGGATGAATGATATCCATAACGACTTTCAGTACCCGGTTTGCAAGAGCTTTGACTGTCTGTTTGTAAACTACCGTTAGGAAAGTAATTGGTCTGTAATTACGGATGTTTGCTTTGTCTCCCTTTTTGTATAATAGAGTTAGTACCCCTTGTCCAACTATTTCCCCCATTGTGTCTGAGGTCCATACTGCATGATAGAAATCCATTAGATCCTGAGCAAGGAAATCCCACATGACTTCCCAGAATTCTTTTGGAAGACCATCAATACCTGGGGTTTTCTCATTCTTCATCATCATAAGTGCAAACCATATTTCCTCCTTTGTAAGAGGGTTTTCTAGCATTTTTTTCTGCTGGTCTTTTAAGGTTTTTGTAATTGGTTCAAGAAAAACTTCTACCTCTTTTGGTCTTTGTTCCCGCGGTTGATATTTACAATCTGATGTAAAGAGGGTCTTATAGAAGTCCCTTGCTATTTTTGTACATGCCGCTCTAAATGTGACTAGAGAGTGATGGTTTCCTTGGGGGTCTGTAAAGACTTCAATGATGGTTCTTCCAGCTTTGGCCTTTGCCGTGGCAAAAAATCTCGCATCCATCATCCCCTCCGTGTTATGTCCCTTTAACTTGCTTCTGATTCTGATCCCTTGCCACCGATATTCCATGTACTTTAGTAGTTTGGCCTCCACTTCGCTGATTCTTTTGGTGATCTCGGTTAGATGAAGTTCATTCACTAAATCCTCTTTTTGTTTTTGAAGTTGTTGGAGTTGTTTTTGTAAATTTATTTCCTCTAGATGACGTTGCTCTGCCAGCAATTTTGAGTATTCATTGCATTTACGTCCCCAAAATATCAGGTCGTTGTTGAACCATCTTATATCATCCTTAATTTTTTACACTTGCTCTCTCCAGAAGGACCAAACATCTAGTAAGTATACTTTGAATCGATCGATGCTCAATAGGGAAGTACTTAATTTATAGAAACATTTACCTTGATCTGACTTTTTTCTGAAAGAAAGCAATACTGTTGTCATTGCATGATCAAAGCCAGGGAAAATACTTCGAAGGAAGATCTCTGCTATTTGAAGGGCGCCTTCTAGTTCCTCTGATAAAAGTATGAGATCTATGCGAGATTTTGATGCTTTACTTGTTAGGCTTTTCCTGAAACATGTGAACTTGCGTTTTGTAGGGAACAAACGTCTGTAAGCATAAAAAAGGTTGAGAGATTGACATAATCCTTCAATTATTTGTTCGTCTCTCTCCATGTATTGTGGACAGGGGAAGGGGAGCTGCCACCGGTCCATTTGTTTATTTGGTGCTGCATTGAAGTCTCCTGCCATCACTACTGGAATACCGGCGGGAAGGCGACTCTTTAGGGATTCAAAGAAACGGCCTCTGTCTCCTATCTCATTGGGACCGTAAACACACAAGATTGTCACTACTTCTATTTTCAGCATAGCCAGGAGAAATACCCATCTTCCTTCTTCCTTATCTGCTTCCCAGTAGAGGGGGTCAATCCTTGAGTCGGGGGGAAGCCATATTGCTACTTCTGCGCTCCCTGGTCTGGGCGCGTGTGCTCTGAAGGCCTGATGGGGCCAAATCTGTTTGTGGGTGTGGTTGTGGTCTGCGTTATCCATCAAGTGTGTTTCCTGAATATAGATGGCATCAGACAATTCCTTACCTTCCACTCCTCTTAGTTGCTCGTAGATCGCTTGCCTTTTTTGTTGTTTGGCCGATGCTAAACCATTTACATTTAGTGATCGAAGGTCTAGATCTGTAGCTCTTTTTAAGAGTTTCTAGTCTTTATTCTTATTGTATAGCACGTCCAACACATTTGGACCCTCCATTGTTAACATAATTCAATAAACCAGTTATGATTGAAATGGCTTACAAGGTCAGCCAATGACCTGATTCCAGCTTACCACCTTGGCCAAGTAGGCTCTGTCCATTCTTTAGAAGGCGGGAGAGCAGAATCGTGGAGTCAATTTCTGTCGGCCTTGACCTTCATTTGCTGGAGCTCTGTTAGCGTGTCTTGAGTGAACCATCGTAAGTTAACTGCTTGAGAGTGTTCGTATCTGAGGAACACATCCTTAGTTGATATCCTATAGGTGTCAGAGGATAGGATGAGCACAGAAGTACCCCTAGGCGGGAGTTGCGTTTGAATAATTTTAATAATTTCAGCTTTGAATCGTGCTTCTCCTGACATCTTTCCAAGTAGGGACGAGAGCGGGCCTACTGGGGCTCCATGTACTGTTACCTCTCCATGGTTTGAACCTATTGGTTCTGACAAACCTACCTCCCAAACGCCTCTTTTCAATCTAACTGGTAGGATTAGCACACCAGGTTTAGATAGGGCAAGATCCGCATGCCCTCCTGCCACCAGCAAATGTAGCTTTTGTCTCTTGCTAGTCAGCGCACCCTCAAAAGAAGATATGAGAGGAAGAGAATGTTGTGGCTGCGAGGATCTTGTCAGTGTATTTATATTTTCATCTTCATTAGGTTGATTTGCTAGGGGGATAGGGGGTTTTTCGGTGAGCTCCTTATAAAGTATTGTCTGCGTATGTTCCTCTATTCCTTCTGGGATAACTTCATCTGGCGGATCAACAGGGGGTTCTTCTTTTTCTTCTGTTCCCATTACCTGCAACCTCTCTTCTATTGCTAACTCTTGTTGCTCCTTACTTATGATCTCTACCAAATGGGTAAGCAATAAAAACTTACTCTCCCCTGTTAGTTCAGATATCACTTGTTTGAGCTGATGGGTTTTCCTTCTTTTGCTTTCACAACGTGGAGGTCCATCTTCTTCTGTAAGGTCCCTGTTCAGATCCTCGTCCCCTTCCCCTATTCTCTTGCCCTTATTTGAGTCTTTTATCCCACCATCCAATCCCAAGTCTCCTTGGATTTGATCCATATCAGTTTGTTGTGTGTGCTGCTTCTCTGTCTGTGTAATCTGAGATCCCTGTTCTGCAAAACATGACCCTATTTCTTGTGATTCCATGTTTGTTACAATTGAGATGGTATCGCTTTCTCCCAGATCTGTGTTGTATTGAGCACTCCCCAGTGGAATTATTGAACCTGAGGCTTGCGTGTTGTCCAGCTCTGTCAGGGCCTGATCTCTTGGGGGTTGGAATCTCACTGACACTATGGGCAGCAAACGGTGACACATCTGTTGCCAACTTACCTCCCGTGATAGACCTTTATCCAATGTTGTTCGGAGACTTGGACTGGTCTCTAATAGAGAGACCAACTGCACATATGTGATGTCCCAAAATTCCTCTGAACGACCTTGAAACTTTAACTTGAGACTTTCGAGTAGCCATTCTGCTACATTCTTGAGGTCTGCAGCACTTTCTTTTGTTCGTGTTTGCTCTGAATCCGCGTTAGTGCTCCTGTCTGGGGGAGGGGGAACGCTCGGGACTGGTTCTATTTCCATTGGTTGTGGATCAAAGATCTCCTTCAGTGGGTCGATGTCCATTGGTTCCAGATCTGGCTCTGCATTTGAATGGTCAAAAGAAGCACCCAGAAGAACTTCCATGTCCCCAATTTTCTCTTTGCCTTTGTTGCGTCCTTTTTCTTGATCCAATTTTTCGTGTTGGCCAGATTTTGTTGGCTCTTGCCCTTTTGATTCTTTTTTTCCTTCATCCTCCCCTCCCCCCTCAATGTTCAATGGGGTGAACCGGTTACCAGTTGGTATATAGGCACCCGCATTTGGTCCAATGCGAATACCATTTTTTTTTAACTTTACTTGGTTCACTTGGTTGTTTATTCTTGCTCCCACTCCCTTCTCCCCCACTTTTATTTCCATGTGATATTTGTGGTTTTGTTTGGATGGGCTGCTGAGACCGGGTATTGCGTGAAGATGTATGTTGAACTGGAGGTTTCCAGTCTACAGGTGGTCTTGATGACCTCCTAGGGACACCTCTGCCCTCCCAAATCCAACCACCAGGTTGGCCACTAGGTGATATTTTATCCACATATACCCAACCCTCGTATCCCGGGATACTAGGTAACCATTTGTTAGCTCGGAGGGGGTCTCTCTTCAATGCACCGTCCTTTCCAGCAGTCTGCTAAGGATGTTGTGGGCAGGCCACTTCTGTGGAGAGGTGGCCATAGGCCCCGCATCTATAGCACCAGGGTCTGAATTTATGTGCTGTATGCATTTGATATAACCTTCCCCCCATTTTGAAGAGAATGATATCATCGAGGGAGAAGGGCTGATCTTTGGGGAGATCCAGCGCCAACATCACATAGTCATTTCTTTTCGCCACATATGTCGGTAGTGGATCTATAAAATCCACTATCTTGTATTGTTGACTGAAGTCATGAATGAAGGTTGCCTGAACTTCTATCGGGATGTGGCACAACTCCACCCAGTAATAATTCCTCATCAGCTGATCTCTTTTTTCCTCAGGGCCTATCTTCTTCGGCATCCATGGGTAGGTACGAACGTCTGATTGGTCCCATCGTAGCTTTTTCCACCCATCCATTTTACTCTTATCCTATTCAAACAGACTTAGTACCGTGAAGACCGTGGGTGTCACTGGCTGAATGAGGAAAAATTCTTTAACTGCTAGCAGGGTCTGGTTTAATCGATAATCCCAGTCAAACCCTAGCAGGAGCTCGTTTGAGGCTTTTTCAATGGAGAGAAACTTTTGAGACGGACCCAAAAGGGAAGGGAAGGGTCACGATACCCACGGAAGGAGCCATCCGCTATGAAAAGGGCGAGACCTCGAAGCAAGGGTCGTCGCCGAAGGCTCCTAAAAAACGATACAAAGTCCGGAGGCCTACGTTGCTGAAAACACCGAGAAGGCGGAAGAGGCTGAGAGGTGAGGACGAGGATGAGGATCAAATACAGGACCGTCGGGTCAAGGAACAAAGGGGTGTCTCGAAAAAAACCTTGAAAGCAAAACGTGAGAGGGCAGAGAGGAATCGTAGAAGAGAGCGCCGATAGAAGAGGATGCGGAGGAGGAGACGGGTGTAGTTCTTCTCGGCTAGAAGACTGTACCATAGCTAGAGAATGGTGCCATATGGGCACCATAAGGAAGGGTGTGTCCAAACGATTTAAAATGAGGGAACCATGTACCATAGTCCGAAAAAGGGAGAGCGCTTCACAACTAGGGAGGGTATACCGAAGTCAGATGTGAGAGGGGAAGTACGTATCATAAGCTAAGCATTATAATCAGATGAGGGGAAAGGCCAAGGCTGTGGGAAAGGTAGGTGTGTGTCGTGAGGTGAGATACAAAAGGGTACCATAAGCTATGTATCATAGTTAGAAAAAAGAAACAATAAGGTGTTACTAGTTGGGAAAACAACTGTGGGAAAGCTCGCCCGTCAACAAGAATTGCGGTGTGGGCTAGTTGTCAGGCGACTGCCTATCAGCCGAACACTCTCTTTTAATGAACATGAATGGAATTGATATGTTTTTCTTGTTTTTGCATGAGTTCTGATATGTGGATGCGTGTGGCCGACGAATTTGAGGGGGATCTTGGGGTTTCTTGGCCTCCGTACTAACATTGGATGAGCAGGGAGGCTGACCTAACCAGCGATTGCAAGCGGGGTCGAACGCGTACGAAAAAGTCGAAGTTTTGTTAGGGCGGTACTCAAGGAGGAGGAAAAGTGGGGAGCGTTGGGCCTAGCTGCGAAAGTCTGGAAATGAAAAAGCCTAGAAGGAGCGCATGCCTTGGCTACGAGCAACTATTGGGTCACCACGGATGAACGGCGAAACCTTGATCGGGTCTGGGTAAGGGACTGTGGTATGCAAGGACGAGTAAAGGGCTTCGCCCTGGGTGCTGGCAAGCGGCAAGGTGAACAGCCGTAATGCGGTGTAAATGCTGCGGAGTGATGGAATCGGTCTGCGTGATAAGGCCCTAGGGCAATTGATTCGGGTCTGCTGGTGGGTTACCACAAATGGCTGGGGGGGGATCGTTTTCGGTATGGACGACACGACATGGTCGTACTGAGAGTTCAACCTCGAGATAATCACCACGGAAAGAGGGGCAGTCCAGAACAGGCACCCTTCAAGAAAGCGGAGCTCCCTTCGAATGGAGAGATAGAACATCAGTGCACCGCATGAGAGTTATAGAAGAGAAATGACAAAGGGTGACATTCCAGCTAGACAAACCAATCTAGGCCTTGCCTTTGGACCCGGTGGAATGGACGTGACAACCTCTCAAAAAGAAGGAAGCCCCCAAGAGAAGTCATATTAGCCTGCACCAACTAACGGTTAAATCAGCCTACAAAATGCTTAGACCTAAGCACTATCTAAGGGATATAATCAACGATGGATGGGCCAGACACTTGAACGTGGACCGCTCCCTCCTGTCACCAATCCAATGGTTCAAGGAACAAAAATGCAAGCCCATGAAAATCACCTCCCTTCAGTGGCAGATAGCCCACCGCTGTCTGCCAACCAACGACTGGTTAACTGACCGAACAAACCTCAAACAAAGAGGCATATTGCTCCCATGGTGCCAGCGGTATCAGAGTTTCTTCACCTCCCACAAGAAGGCAAAAACCATTGAACATATTTTCATGCAATGCCCGATTGCCCAATTCACATGGAGAGGGTGGGACCGTATATGGCGTAAAATGGAACCAGACACTCCCAGGCCCTAGACATGGCAAACCATACTGACTGGGCACTGGGTTTTGGCAGGAACAACCACGACCTTCGTAGAGAATATGTACAGACTTGGAAGGAGGGCGGTAATATGGGCGCTCTGGTGGCAGAGATGCACCCTGGCCATGGAGAAGGTAAGGGTGGAGGGGGCAGAGATCACAAAACAAATCCAACAGCAAATACATCTTGAAATCAGACGTAGATGGTTGGACACAAAAACACATTTAGCTCTCCTCAGACAAATTGGAGATGTCAGGAGACGGATTACGACATTTTGCACAGACTGGGTAGGAGGGGAAAGAGAAGGATGAATTGCAAAAATAGAATGGAGTGGTGACAAAGATAGAGGGATGCGTGACTTGGAAGAAATAAGAGACTATCGACTAGTTTTTAAAGACTGGACTAACATAGAGCCCTTGTTCCCATTGCACCCTCCGTCGGACTTCCCAGACCCCTTCCCGCCCCATGCCCTGTCATTGGCAGAGGTTCTGCCCTGAATGTGATATCTGATCTCTGTGATCCCCTCTTTTTCTGTATCAATGCCCGAACGCGGAACTCCTCCCTGGATCCCCTTGGGGAGGACCACGCTAAGGATAGCCTGAGCAGCCTGAAACATAGGGCAGGGTATGGAGGTAGTCAACGAATAGTATCAGCTCTGGAACGTTCATCTGACGCCCTCCTCCGAGGGTGAAGAGATACACAATACTCCATGTTTATAAAAGGACTACACTACGGAACACTTTACAGGCCTGCTCAGTCAATCCCCCGATTTGTAGGGCAATCAATGCTGGCAGGTCCCATCTTCCTTGCCTTTCTTAAACATTTTATTCTAAGGAAAAAAAAAAACACACACACACACACAAGTGGCCGGTCGCCTCATCACGCCACTCTACTTGGATGACCAAGCAAGGATCTTCTTGATAATTGTCGACAAGGTCGGCAACTGAAACGACACAGCGGGGAGGTGACCTCGTACAGGCTAGGGAACTCAGTCTAAGGACTGAGAGATGGAGGAAGGGAGAGTCTGAGAGACCAGTTGAGGAAAGGGGGGACCGATTTGAACACGGATCGGGGCCGCAATTGGGTAGCACTGTGCAACGGGCACGACCTAGCCAAGATCTAACCTCAATCGCCAGGGGTCAAGTTCGACCTAGAGCAGGCTGAAGTGAGACGAGTTGATCAGCCACGAATCGTGCAAAACATGGGATAGATGAATGGAGGAGAAGAGGGATCGAAAGAGGAGAGGGAAAGAGGGGGGGGCCGACGGAACACGTGGACTAGAGAGAGATCGGGAAAATGGGGGAGACGGTTGGGGAGCGACAGAGCACGCGCTGGGGTAGCGCTCACACAGGCGGTTCTTCATAACTGTTAAGAACGGAAGCAAAATCGTCACCAGTACCAACCAGCGGAAGAGAGATCCGAAGTTCGCCAGATCGAAAAAGAGCAAGAAGGAGTAAGAGAGGCTAATTGGCAATCCCAAAAATGAAGCTGTAAAGAAAAAAAATCGGTAGGAGGTTGTTGTACTAATAAAGCGTGGCGGGAGATTGAAAATTTGGAGAGAATCATTGAAACTAATGGGGAGGGAAAGATAAAAATGTGTGATTGGCCGAAGCAAGAAGAGGGTGGATCGACGGAGGCAGGAATCAGAAGGGATGGGAAGTATAAAGAGAGGAGAATCAGGTCGAGAGGGGCGCGCACGAGGGAACCGAACGCACACAGAAGTGCCCGGTGCTCTCGAGACGGCGTTCGTGGCTGACGGAGAGGGAGAGAGAGAGGAAGGAGGAGGGAGACAGCCCCGGACCAGCGACCGACGGCCACCGTGGGTCCATAACCGGGGCGCACGTAGTGGAGAAGGGGGACGAACACGACCAAGAGTGGCCTTGAGAGCAGAGCACGACGAGGGAGGGTGGACGACAGGAGGAGAACACCGCAAGAGATAGAGGGTGCAGATGGATGCCTAGAACTGAAGAAGGGGGGGGAGAGGCGAACATTTTCGGGCTGGTGCAAGAGCGTTTCACTTGCTAAGTGTCGCTCAGAGCGGCTCACGGCGAGGGAGGAGAGCACGGGTTCGTGCACGTAATTTCAGCGCTCAAAATATAATGAGGTGGCACGAGAGGCATAGGGGGCCTGGAGTCCGGGGTCCGTTCCACGCTTCAGGACGGGCAAACTCAAGTCCAAACGCCCAAGGTGCAGCAACTCCCGCTAAAGGATTACAGGGTCAACGACCGGACGTCCTTCAATTGTCGCCGCTCACGTTAACCGGGTACCTTGTCGATCCATATGGTCACAGGTTGGGCGCTGGGCGCCAGGGAGGTGGAAAAAACTATTGATACATGTGTCTGTAAGCTTTCGTAAAAGTTCGAGATTCCGTGCTCAGTTGTCATCATGCAAGGGGCATTCTTCCTTTGACAGCGTCGTGTTTCCTGGTTCCCTAATTGCATATGTTTCGTGTGCGTGAGTGTGTAGGAGAGAGAGAGAGAGAGAGAGAGAGAGAGAGAGAGAGAGAGAGCTGTCTCTTATACACATCTAGATGTGTATAAGAGACAGGAGAGAGAGAGAGAGAGAGAGAGAGAGAGAGAGAGAGAGAGAGAGAGAGAGAGAGAGAGAGAGAGAGAGACGCTATAGAAGAATTGGGAAATCCGTTTTTTTTTGGGACATCAGTTAAGTTAGCTGCGGGCATAGTCAACTTGGGGGCTGGTTGTGGAGGCGCGGTCACACGCTGGGCGCTGGGCACCAGGGAGGTGGAAAAACTATTGATACATGTTTTTGTAAGCTTTCGTAAAAGTTCGAGATTCCGTGCCCAATTGTCACCATGCAAGGGGCATTCTTCCTTTGACAACGTCGTGTTTCTTGATTCCCTGATTGCGTATGTTTCGTGTGCGTAAGTGTGTACGAGAGAGAGAGAGAGAGAGAGAGAGAGAGAGAGAGAGAGAGAGAGAGAGAGAGAGAGAGAGAGAGAGAGAGAGAGAGAGTTGGGCTATAGAAGAACTGGGGAATCGGGTTTTTTTACGCACTTCATAAGTCAGCTGGGGGCACAGTCAATTTGGGGGCCGGTTGTGGCGGCTCGGTCACAGGTTGGGTGCTGGGCGCCAGGGAGGTGGAAAGACTATTGATACATGTGTCTGTAAGCCTTCGTAAAGGTTCAGGATTCCGTGCTCAGTTGTCACCATGCAAGGGACATTCTTCCTTTGACAGGGTGGTGTTTTCTTGTTTCCTGATTGGGTATATCTCATGTGCGTAAGCGAGTGTGTGTGAGGGAGAGAAAGGGAGGGAGAGAGGAGAAGAGAGGGAAAGGGAGTCCGGGTAGCTAGCCACAGTAGGTTCGACATCGTGAAACGGTCGCTGTGTGGAACGGCAAGCGGAACGGGCCGGGCGGAAGCATTTCTCGGGTGACGATAAGGAAAAAAGTACGGAGTCAGGTTCGCGAGGGCTTGTTTCGACGAGCTGTATCTGTGTCTTCCTCTGTCGAGAAACCTGTTGGGTGAACAAACTTTCCGTGCGTCTCGCTATGGCGGACCACTTGTTCTCGTCCCAGGTAAAGATGCATGTTTCGGATGATGATGTTCCTTCTTCGAGACCCGAGAGGAGTAGACTACTAGATGGTCTGGGTTTGAGAAGAAAGGGGGATGGGTTTGCGGGTCAGCTTTAGGCCGGGCTCGAATGCAGGGGAAGTTGCCCAACAACAGCTCAGAGTGCGGCGTTCGGGTTTATCGCATGCACCTGACCCTGTATAAAGGTTAGATTCAAGGTCACGAGAGTCCCTATTATCTAGAAGTCATCAAATAGCCTTGAGTGTAACCTGTGTAATTTAAAGAAGAAATAACATACATACATCATAGAATAGATGATAATGAAAGAATAAGAAGACCAGAAACCAGACGCTGTAAGAGCATGACCAAAGACACGAGACTGAAGAGTAGTACACAGGGTATGCAGAGAGCGGCCATTGCAGGGCTGCTTTCACTGATAAATCATAATAATATCATAATACATCACATTGACTACAAGGAGAGAGTCTCAATCGATAATGATAAGTGGTACCCCTTCGTGAGTGGGCCGTACTGTCCGGGACTCTACATCCGGTACACGTTGGTCCTCCTTATCATTAAGAACCCTGGTTGCTATCGACTCTAGGACCACATAGCTGATATCCAGAGGTGGTGCCGGATCGATCTTACTGACATATGCCATGCATCTAGCCATCTCCTCGTCTGCAACATTTCTGAGGTAAGGCTCCTCCGCAAGGGTAATATCGCCCGTAGCTCCGATCAATATCTCGATCCGTCCCCTCCTGTCAATGTAGACGTACGAAACCTCAAGAAAACTATCTCCATAAAGGGGCTTTCGAAAAGCCTGCATAACAAAATCTTCCCTGACCAAATGACTATAACCATCTCCAAGGTATGGGACAGGACCTTCCCCCCTTGGGGGTCCAACAATCGCCTCGACCTTAGGCTCACCTGATATATGGATGTTAATCACCCTCGAGCAGATACCGTGCGAAAAGATATGCAATCCTTCTCAATGTTGCTCTCCGTTGCCGCTGCTTACCGGTCTCCAGCACTTAGTTACCACCAACAGACCCAGTCCATGTGAGTGTCCCAGTCGAAGTAGTCGCCGAGATGGACGTCACTCACACTACAAAGATCAAGGTCAGACTCATCTGTCTCTGACCGCTGCACGCAAGTAGTGATTGGGACCCCGGATCTGGCCATCTTCCTCCTGATCCGCTCATCCTTCTGTCCCTTCCCTTTACTGCATGCCTCGCTAAGGGGCTTAGAATTACACCCATTAAAGTCGAAGAGTACACCCCAGGGCGCTGAAGGTACGTGAGGGAATACCACATGCAGCCAATTATCCCTCTAATAACTCTCCTTGCGAAATATGTAGTCAGCGATCCTGTTGCAAGTGGTGGTGTTCACTCCATTCTTCCCTGCCCCCTTTACCGAGTATGTAATCACCAACGTGTGTCTTAAGGGAGATGACTCATTGACCCTGATGACGAAGCTCTGATGCCCCACACATCGGTAACAAAACTTCTCAACTAGCTTGCCCCACGTAGGGGCTGTCTCACGATGACGGTCCAACTTGGACAATGGTTGCACCCCTGCGAGTGTAAATGTCCCCTCCAATGCTTAGGCCCCATTGAACAGCAATCAACAACTGACTGAAAAAGGCCCGCCTGAATGGGCCTGGCTGGACAACAATCAGCAACTCACTGAAAAAACCCTCCTGAATGGGCCTGGCTGGACAACAAACCTCAACTCAATGAAAAGGCCTACATGAATGGGCCCGGCTGAACAACAAATTGCAACTCAATGTAGGGGCCTGCCTGAATGGGCCCGGATGAACAGTGAACAACAACTCAATGTAGAGGCGTGCCCGAATGGGCCCGGGTGAACAACAAACAACAACTTAATGTAGGGGCCCACTTGAATGGGCCCGGTTGAAGAGCAAACTGCAACTCAACGTAGGGCCCCGCCTTAATGGCCCCGACTGAACAACAAACTGCAACTCAATGTAACCAATATCGTGAATGTGTGTCCGCAGCAAGTGGGTCAAAACATGAGGACTGGGTCTGCCAGTGTTATCACGATCGAGGACTGATCAGCAAGGCATTATATATGCAGGGACCAATCATAAAATATCGCATGTACCAGGGCCGGACTGTGCAAAAATTGTCTGCGCAGGGACTCAACCGCAAATATCACCTATGCAGGAAAAATACTGTTTGCACAGGGATTAAACAACGATCACCGTATGCCCAAGGTATGAACCGCAATTACTACCTGCGCCGGGACTGATCAACAAGAAATTAAAATAGCGGGATGGGATGCCAAACCATTTCATCAGTGGCTCTCAAGTGTCCATCTGAAAAACACTCAGTTCCAACTCGATGATACTAGCAGGGCGCTCGCTCTAGGTCATCATCTCAACAGGGCGCGCCCTCTCAAGTCAAGGCGCGTATTATATCAACAACGCCGAGCATGGGCGTACACTAGATCATCATTGTCGAGTCTGGACGTGCACTAAAACAACGTTGTCGGACCAGGGCGTGCACTAAACCAGCAGCTCTAAGCATGAACGCATATTTAGATAGCAATACTAAGCATGAACGCGCACTCAAGTAGCAGTACCAAGCATGGGCACTCATGGGCACGCACTCAAATAGCTGCAAGTGGCGTACGTCGACGAGCACATCATCACTGACTTTGAATGGATGATCCATTCGTGATCATTTCGTTCGTGCGGCCATGCAAGTCTCGGAGTCGGATAAACTCTCGTGTGCACGCTTCATAATCACCGCCATGTGGGCGATCCAGTTGTCAAGCGCAGGACAACGAGTGTCTGAGCGCAATAACGACAGTCATAGGAAATTTGCGGGTACGCAAGGGTGGTAGCAGCAGTTGCAATAGAATAACGACATCCAAGTGGTTGGCGAAACGGCGTGGTTGTACACAATCTCTGCGTAGGCTAAGTGTAAGCCCCACTGCTGGTCACCCCTAATAAACTTACAGAGGATATTACCGAGAGTTTCATTGGTGACCTCAGTCTGACCATCCGTCTGAGGGTGGTAAGACGATGAGAAGCGGAGATGGGATCCGTACACCTCGTGTAGGCATCGCCAGAATGTGCTGGTAAGGAACGGGTCACGGTCGGAGATGATGCTCCGAGGTACGTCGTGATCTCTCACGACTCAGTCGAAGACGATGTCGGTGACCTCACGAGCGCTAATGCGATAGCGGCACAGGACAAAATGTGCACGCTTCATGAAGCGATCGACGACGACCAAGATAGCATCATGATTGCGCTCAGTGGGTGGAAGAAGGGGACCATTGAAATCCATCTAGATGGACTGTCAACGACCCTCATGTATGGGTAGGGGTTGAAGTAACCCATACGGAAGTTCACACTGTTCACCTCCTGGTAGGTTTTGACGAAGTCCTTGGACTTCGGCCAGACGTATAGGCGACCATCACGAGTCAACATCTTGTGGAAACCCATATGACCGGCAACTGCTTGGTCATGGAACTCTGCTACGGCCTGGACGCGGAGCTGTCCGGTGGAGGGAACACATATACGTGGTTCTAACTGCCCAGATATGCCATGCCAGTACACGAGGCCGTTCTCACCGAGTAAGTATGAAAGAATGGTCTTCCCACTCCGCAGAGTCGCGTGGATGACGCGGTAATCCGGGCAGTGGCGGTACTGAGTGCGATATGTGTCGATCACCGACTGATCAACAGTGGTGATGAAGATGGCAACAAGATGGATGGGTTCCTGATTGTGATCAGGACAGCAGGACAAGGCATTGGCGATGAGGTTCGTTTTACCTTGAATGAGCTGAGTGGTGAAACTGAACTCGGATAAGTCATGCCACCATCTTGCCTGTCGAGGGAAAAGTTTGGGCTTCATGAGGAAAGCCTAGACAACTGAGTTGTCCGTGCGTACCATGAAGGGCACCCCGTGCAGAGAATGATGTCAATGCCGGATAGCATAAACTACTGCTAAAATCTCACGTTCATCGACAGTGTAGTTTATCTCAGCAAGCAACAACTGACGGAAGTAGAAAGCGATCGAGCAGTCCCCAACACGAGCATCGACAGTCCCATCTTCCGCGATGGTCGGGGAGTAGGTAATGGGAGGACTGTTAGTGGAGGGAAGTGGTGGGAGGATATGTGTCAATCGAGAAGCAGTGTCAGGAGGGGGGGGGGCAGGAGGAACATGGGGATAAGGTGAATCAGAAGGAGAGAGAAACACTTGAGAGAATACATCTCCTACTGCAAAATCCAACGCATCAGTGGTGACGATGAAGAGACGGTCAAAATCGGGGTGTCGACAAACCAGTGCACAAGTCACCGCCTTCTTGAGAGCGTGAAAGGCGTCCTCACAGAGAGTTGTCCAAAACCACGGCGGGTTCTTCCGGAGGAGGGCGGAGGTACTTCCGGAGGAGGGCGGAGGTAAGGATGTAGGAATTATACCTAGCGTATCCCTGGATGAAATTACTAGAAAACTGTGAAGTTGCTTGACTGATGTGGGGATAGGCATCTGCAATAGCAGTGATCTTCGCGTCGTCCATGTGGAGACCCTGGTTAGACACATGGTGTTCTAGGAAGTCCACTTTGCTCTGGGCAAAGCAGCACTTACTAAGCTTGGCATAGAAACCATGCTTGTGTACGCGCTGTAGGATATTGCGGAGGTGTCTGAGATGGTCTTCTAAGGTACGACTGTAGACCAAGATGTCGTTCAGGTATACGAGAACGTATTCTTCAAAGATGTCCCCGAAGATGTCATTCATCGCCGTTTGGAAGGTGGCAGGTGCATTGGTGAGGCTGAATGGCATCACCGTGAACTTGTAGTGGCCGAAGCGCAACCGAAAGGCGGTCTTCGGCTGGTCCTCTGTGGCTACGCGGATCTGGTGGTAACCGCTATGAAGATCGATCTTCTTGAAGAAGCGGTTGCCTGCTAGATAGTCAAACAACTCATTCGCGCGAGGCATGAGATAACTGTTCTTAATTGTGTAACGGTTAAGGCCGCGGTGTTGAGCGGATCGGTCCCGCACCGCGCCGGCCTGGACCCTCCCTGCCGCGTCAAGCAGGAGTTTGTTTATCTCATCACGATACACATCGAGTTTCTTCAAACCGCTCCGATCGAGTGCGCCAACCATACCCCTCGCGAGCCCCTATGACAGGATAGGGCCAACGCGAGGTACAACTTACCTCCACCTCACGGGAGCTGTCACCTCCCTTCGGTGGGCGTATCCCCGCCGAGCTACCAGTCCAGAGTACAAAAGCTAATCTGTTGCAATCGCAGAGGTGGACCATCCGAGGACGTTTCTTGTTCGCTATAGCATAGGGGGTACGCGCGGTCCCATGCCTCTATCGAACCGGCATGGGAACGGACGCACTGGGGGGCTGAAGTTCCAAGCGGGAATCATCGTCGGTCGACTAGAACGCATCTCATATACCACGCGTTGCACCACAACACTCACACACACAGAACGATACAAAACAAACAACACAACCACACTCCTAGTCCCTTTGGTAGCCATCCCATAACCTTCCAACGTGGAAAATCAGATAGGCGACGCGCGCGAAACTTAGTATAGAACCTCACAGACGCAGAGTCTTCCCATATCGACTAGCAACGCATGAATACGTAAGCAGTCGCAATGATGGCGTACTATGTAGTGCCCATAATCAAGCGGTCCCTCGTGAATCCGAGTACCGCTTATGACACTCAAGTGGCAATCTCAGTATCGTGAGGGCAACCTCTTTATGATATTGCACGGCTGAAGGAACAGCCGTTTGGCCCCCGCAGCACCTTCGACCCTTAGGCTGAGTGTTTCGGTGGGCAGGGCAGATAGGCTCTATGTGGGGGGTGATCCCTTCCAAGCGGAGTCTAGGATCTGGGATGTCCTGGACAAGGACCTGGAATCCGGGCCCAGGACCAACGTCCCACTAAGAAACTTTTAAAAAGCAAAAACCGGTATAGGAAGGGAGTCTCCTTTCCTTTTTCAATCTCAACCCCAATTAAACCCTTAAGCGTGAGCTCTTTTAGGTCACGCAAACACTCAAACATAGAAACATACGTATATATATCTATATCTATATCTATATCTATATATATATATATACAGGGTCACCAGCCCGTACGTACGGAGGTCCCCGGGCAGACCTCCGTGCGTACGGACGTTTGGGGTCCCATACGGGGTCCGAACTTAACGGCATTCGGCCCCCGCCAAAAATTAGTTCGGGGCCTAACAATGTCGGTTTTTTTTCTAATTTTTTTTTTGTGAGTTCTCTATGACATGAGGTACATGCCCATACAGTTTCAAGTCATTTAACTCAAACAAATAAAAATTAAAAATCGTCAAAGATGGCGGTCTCAAAACGTGTTCACCCACGTTTTTTTCCACTTTTTACTTTTTGTTTTCACTTTAGTTCAGGGTCTAAACAATTTTATTATTTTTTGAAACTTTTCTAGTGGGTTTTGCATTATGTGAAGCACAGATCTGTAAATTTTCAGGTCATTTAGCTACACCAAAAAAAAAAAAAAAAATCTCCAAAGATGGCGGTGTCGAAAACGTGCTGGCGCACTCACTAAATTTAATTCTTTTTTATTTTGTGTTATTTTTATTATTAGTATTTGTTTTTCGTATTTGATTTTTATTTCAAATTTGGTAAGGAATTTGGATGTAATGCTCAGGCAAATCTTGCTTAATTTATTTTTTTTCATAATATATCGTTTTTTCAAATTTTTTTAAAATTATTATTATTATTTTTTTGGATCCCCGTTCGGCCTGAACGGCCGAACGCACCCCCAAGGGGTCCCATACGTTCGGGCGTTCGGGTTCGGGCGTTCGGCCCGTCCCGAACGTCAGTTACACTATATATATATATATATATATATATATATATATATGAGAATAAATATGTGACGATCACTTCTCATAATCATAGTGAGACTCCTCTATGTATATGATCGCAGACAGTTAAATCCGAAGTCCGAACTACAAAGCATATCTGCAATCACAAAAGTCCACACACTACACGAGGTCAACTTCAACCATTCTCTATACTCATACCCCTTGCTTTACCCATGCATACCTCAACCTTTGTCCAACTTTCCAAAATAAGTACTCAGTACCTTTTTTAAAGGACCATTCAATAAAAGTCCGGGTGAAAACCTTAATAAAACAATTAAATTCACCAGACTAAAGCCTTTAGATTGGGTAGTCGAAGGTGAATTGGAGTTAAGTCGACAACCGACGAATCGACAACCGACCTGTTATTAATGATGACAGAAGATAATCCTCGTGAGATTACGCTGAACTTAACCCAAATCCTGAATCAAACGTCCAAAGACGACCTGTATCATAAGACAGGTCAATGCCCAACTAAATCATCAATGTATGAGGAATGAATCTCCATAGCACGTTCTCATTCAAGGCTATCTGCCAACTAAATCTAAGTCTACCCCTAAATCAGTATCCCAAAAAAAGTAGACGTTTAGCAGAATCTCCCCCATACAGAGTGGATTGCCAATATCACTACCTGTCGAAATATAATCTATCTTCTCTAAACCAAGAACAATTCGGCAGCGCTTCCCGTAGGAAAAGTGCCTTCTTTGAATTTATACTAGCTTGAATATGAAAACTGAAATAATCTTTAACTCTCAAAGGTAAAATTTTATCAAACTTTCTGAATTAGTCAAAGTTTTGGCAGCATCTCCTTTAGAAAGGCAGACTTCCCATATTTATACTAAGTCAGATAAAAACCCAAAAGTTTGACTTGAGTTCAACTTAAGAAAAAATTCAACTAAGCCCTTAAATTTGTACAAATTTTGGCAACACTTCCGTTAAAAAAATGTTATTCCAAGATTTATACAAAGCTAAGTTCAGAATCTAAAATAACTTTGACTTCTCAAGGTCCAACTTTGTGTAACTCCCTGAATTAGCAAAACTTTGGGCAACACTCCCTTTAGAAAAAACGACTTTTCAGATTTGTACATAACGTTTAGTCTAGTTGAACTTTGAAAAATCAAAATTTGACTAACTCCCTGGTTTTGTAGAAATTTTCGGCAACACGTCCCGTAAAAAAAAGTGGCTTACCAATATTTATACAAGACCAAGTATAAGAAAAGATGTCAGAAAATGCAGTAATCGAGTTAAGTAAAATAAACCTAACCCAGAAAATGCAGGAACTGAAACTAACTCCAATAGCTCTAGCACGTGACGAGCATGTAAAGCTACTACCTATCAGACCAAGTAGTGATCTCACTTAGTCACATGCAAGGACAAACCACATTGGTAAGTACTCTCACCAATCCCCAAGTCAAATCCTCATAGATTAGTTCGTGAGGCCCTCATATGATTTATCCTTTATACCCAACTTACATATGGCATGATGCTAGACCATTCAACTTAGAAACAATGCATAGCATGCCTTAAAATATACACGAACATGTTGCACAACTACTTTTCTCTTCTTTGGGCATATGATTAGACCATTCAGCTTAGAAACAATGTCTAGCCGCCCTGAATTGTTTAATATCCGAAGTTTAATAATTTCTGACTTTGTTCTAAAAAGAAATAAAAATATGGGCAAGGGACTGAGCCATTCAACTTAGAAACAATGCTCAGCTTCCCCATATTACTTCCAATTATACTTTGTATTTTTCCTTCTCTTCTTAGTGATATGGCTTAGCGCTAGACCATTCAACTTATAAACAATGTCCAACTGTCAGTTCACATGCAAGTATAAATAAAAAAATTTATGTAATACTCACTTTATACTTATGTGCGTGGTTTTCATGCTAAACCATTCAACTTAGAAACAATGATTAACCTTAGACCATAAATCCTCCCTCAAAAATAAAACACAAGGCTGAACCATTCAGCTTAGAAACAATGTTCAACCTATCCTCAAAGCCATTCAAAGCATGAGGTTGGATCCCTTAGCCCAACTTCAATCAGAAACCGCAAAAGGAAACAGACAGACGAAGTCATTCATTTAGAAACAATGTTTGGTCTAAAAAATCAGTCAGGCAAACCCTCAGAAATAAACATATCAACTAGACCATTCAACTTAGAAACAATGTCTAGTCCTTTAGAAAACAGCCAAATAAACATAGCCCTGGGCCATTTAGCCTAGAAACAACGCCCAGTCATTGGTTGACCCGATCAAACGCATGCAAATTGTCTTCCTCCCACCTTCCCCTGGTTCATCCTTTAATATGTTTTCAACCAAAATAAAGGAGAAACTTAAGTTTTTCACACGCATTTCTTTCATTCAGTCTGATTGGATCCTGAAAAGAAAGTGAAAGTCATAGCGGGACACATGCATACAAAAAGTCAAACTAGAGGGAGATAACCAAACAGGGGTATAGTGGGTTCATACAGTCTGAAAATTGTATACCTGATAGTTTTTTACCTCAAAAACTCCTCATGAGTTCGGGCTGAGCTCCCGCAATCAATGGGCGAACTACCCACAGAGTCTTGATGCGGTCCTACGGGTTACAACGCCGCCTGCCGCCTTCCTCTCGGAACAAGATTAGACTTGAGTAAGAAAGGCAGAATGAGGGGTTCAGACTCTCGAGATACAAGAGAGAGACTGACTCAACTCGCAAGAGAGGGCCTTGAAATCTCGATACGCCTGAGGGCCCCGCAATGGCGGCAAAAAATTCACAATAGGATAGCCAACCCGTGGCCACGTATGAAATAGCGGCACTCTGATGAACCTCCACTCCGCAGCGGTGACCCCTTTTCAAAGCGTGATCCCTTTATTCCAAGTTCACTGCACTTTAACCTCTGATCAGTCTGCTGCTACGCAGCCTGATATACTGCGTTGAGTAGGGCACATCCCTCCTATGCTCTATTCGAAAGCAGTCTTCTCAGTGCCAGTGCCCAACACCAGTGCCTAGTAGCAATACCCAGCAGCACGTTAAGCACTTTACAGTTATTGCACAACAGCAGTAAGGAGCCCGAATGCAGTAACAACAACAACAATCACCAATACCCCACGATAAAAAGTGCAACAAGGTTGTGCTCAAGAATTGATGGCGGACAACAACGATTTTTTCCTTGCTCCACGCTCAGACTCCGACCAGGATCGTCATTAGCAATAGCCGAAGTGCATGAAGACGTCGACCCTGTAAACTACCACCAAGACCAGGTACGTGCCCGCCTACTATCTGGTACTTCGTCTTTCACCAAATGCGCTTCCGCCTCATTATTCCACAACAATGCCCCAGGATGCCTAATATGGTTTAAGCCGGACAAGTCCAACGACTGTGGCCGCAGGGAGATGATCAACAACTGCACCTGCAGTATGGTTGAGAAACTGCCAAGGTGGCAGCACCACCAGAGTGATACACTCCTTGTAACGACGAATCAGAACACACCGAGCGTCGTGGCAACGAAATCTTCAGAAGTGGCCATCGAAAGGATGAGTACCATGGCAGAAAGACCCTACGAGGGTTGACATAAAAGTCACCTTGGCAACAGATACCGAGACTTTCGAACAGAATTCAGACACAGACGTCAACTGAATTTCTGCCATTCGTCAAGTTCGTGCAAAACAAGAATGAACCTCCCTATAGAACGTGGAAAGATACATTTGAAATTGGGATCTTAGTGTAGCGCGGACTAAGGAGCTATCAGATTGATGGTTGCCGTGCACGTGAGAGAGTTACATACCCTCCTTCAGCAGAATAAGCAAAAAAAGAAAAACGAATGAATCCCCCGTTAGAACGTAAGACTATACCCCGCTCCTCAATTGATTGTACAGAGAGTTAAAGAGGCGCTACTTCCATCCATAGGTTGGGCAACGCATCGACTCACAGGTAAGTCCCCAACGCCTGCGACTGGCTGTACGCTACCTCAATCGTTTTTTTTTTTTTTTTGAGAATTCTAAAGAAATTGACTGCACCACCTTTATTAGATCTAAGGGATTGTGAATACTATACTATATCAGCTATTCCGGCTTCCGAATCCGAGAGCAACTCCTAGCCCTCCCTATATTGGGACACTACTACTCAAAGACAGTACCAACCAAACCAACATAAACCATAGCTGACCTCTTCTCGCCCCCGAGACTATCCCCGGCCCCAGAGGGTGTCAAGGCGCCCCCCCCAATTCGCCACTGGAATGCCTTTCTCCCTCGGCAAACCTCAGATCTCTCTACAAGGCCACACACCCCTGCCATGGCAGTTTACAGGGTAACAGTCAGCTCCGGCCAGCGTCGTTCTGGCATCGGCAAGTTGAGAGCATAGAACAGAGCAACCTCAATCGTTCTTACGAACGAATTCGGATGAATCTTCTGCTAGGTAACAGGTAGGTTCATTCGCCTTTTTGTCCCCTCCACGAGCGCAACCTCTACTTCCTGTACCGACTAACTCGTTCTCCCACCTCTTAAACTAACACCATCAACAGGTCCGCCCTCCTTCAAAACCATGGATTCAACTTTCATGTTGCCAGAATTTATCAAGCAACGGGAGCGCGCGACCGATTTTTCCTTTTTTCTCTTCTAGTTCCATCGCCGCCATCTCTCCCGCACACTATTCTCTTACTAACTCTAATTCTAACCATTTAATCCCAAAACTAACTTATCCGTCGGAATCGCCTTGTCCAGAAACCCCGGGATCGTGCCCTCCCTCGTCTAAATCTGGTCAGAAACGAGGGAGATAAGTGTTTCCTTATTCTCCCTCCTTCTCACTCCCGCCATCTCCGCGCATGAGCTTCTCTACTAACCTTCCGATCTACGTACCTTTATCGAAATTTGTCCTCACCAATCGATCCGCCCCGTTCTAAAACCCCTACTTACTACTCCTGTCCGCTTGTTTTCACCAAATAACAGGTATGGAATGAGTTTCTTCGCCCGCCATAGCCATTCTCCCCCATTCTCATTCTTAGATGCACCTGGCGCAGACCATGTCCAAATTCATTCGCTTGTTTTCTTACTTCTGCTTACTCCCCTGTACCTTGCTTACTACGTTCGGCTCCCTTGCTCAGTGCAGCCCACAACTCTGCTCCCTGGCCTTTCACTCACTGCCCAACGGACTCCTCCACTTAGCGCAACTCACTGCTCTTGACTACTTGGCCTTTCGCTCGCCGCCTATCGGACTCCTCGTTAGTACCCTCCCCCCGCGTGCTAAACCAAACATCACACGGGCACCAACTACCACAAACAACAGGTCGGTGACTACAGAAGTTGGAGTCCACTAAGACGCTCACCGCAGTTCATCTGTCGAAACGCTTAGTTCGACAACGAACAATGTTGCTGCCTATCTGCTAAGGTGATGCGCTCGACAACGGGCAGTATTGCAGCCTACGTTTTAAGCCTAGCCGCAGGAGTGGCTCCAACGCAGTACCCAACAGAAAAGGAAGTCTTGAGGACCAAACCGTGGCCAGTTCCACGTGATCCGGCACTGCCGCGACCGCCCCACACAGTCTGGGGCCACTTATTCCTGTTGTGCCTGAGCATGGTCCGTCGTTTTTCAGACCCTGATGACATGCTCATACCCAAACCTCCTGTCATAGGCTGCGGACAGGTGATCGGTACACCCGTAAAAAAACCTCCCAGGTCCATGCTTTAAAACGGGGTGGATAGTGGAATTTTTGCCAACACCCCGACACGCTGGAACCCGAACGGGTTTGCCAAAAGAGGCGCGTACTTAGTGTCCTCGATTCCTATGACGACCCCTAAATCCAACGTCGCGTCGGCGGAGCATAAAAATAATATAAAATATTTTGAAAATGTTAACCGTCAGAATACAATGAATGAGGAAAAGGAGAGGCTAATACCCTTCTGATGCCGCCGACGGCAAAACCAAGGGGGATAGCCCCGCCAGGCCCTCAACCCCTCGGTCCCTTTGTGCTACTCTGATATCCTCGCGTCGTCGCCGCTCGATCCTCGATCCCAAAATTTATCTGATGAAAGACCGACGTTGTAATCAATAGTGCTAGGCCCAAAGCTAAGTCTAATACCGACTAACACCTATATAAATGAATACTGCGTGACACGTAGATCTACCGAAACGTCTTCAAAAATCACATTGTTGTTGGCTCTGTCCTTCGCACGTCGCACAAGTCACAAGGCAAGCGCACCAATCAAAAAACAAAATCTTTTTAATCCTAGTTTAATCAGAAGAATAAAATTTTGGTCGGCAACTAAGCCAGCTTCACAATCATCGATAAACAGAGAGATCACACACGCCATAAAACTGCGCGCTCACACACTTTCTGCTATAGTCAACCGTCCAGTCAATGTAAACTACAGACATAGTCGCGCCTCGCGCGGTATACTTAAACTTTAAACCTGTCGCTTGCAAAAACAAGGGCGGATACCCTTGTAAGGGTATTTGTGCCGACAACGATAGTCAATGCAGAGAGGAAGAGTTCCATCCGCTTTGCAAGCAAAGAGGACGGGTGCACCCCAATGGGAGTTACTGGGTTTAATAGAACCCAGTCGAAGGAGTTCCTCAAACTGACGCTTGAGTTCCATCGCCTTTGGAATTGAGAGTCGATAGGGTGCCTGATGGTGGACACGATAGTTACGCACGAGCTGGATAGAATGCTCAACACTGTGCATCGGAGGGATCCCACTGTATGAGAAATACGTGGGGAAAACGTCGCGGTACTCTTGAATCAAATCGAGAACAGCGCGCTTTAAATCAGTCGTGAACCGCATGAGTTCCTCAACGACGGGGTCAACACGAGATGTATGGGTGGACTAGGTAGTAAATGACGTAGGAACCTGGGATGTCGAGTTGGTGTCGTATGAAGTGAGCAAATTGAGGAGGAGAAGTGAAGGCGATGTCGGGGTGGGACCAAGAGGAACGAGGGTTCTGGGGAGGTCGGTCGGGAGGGGTGTCGCGAGTGTCTCAGTCGCCCATTCGGCCTCTGTGCCACGAAAGCGGTGAGACTAGGGGGTGCCAAGGATAAAGTCGTACCCAGTCTCCAACACGTCGAAGTATGCGGAGGAATGGTAGCGTCGAGGCACCATGGTACTATCCGGTGGCTGGAGGGTGAGGGAAAAGTGGAGGTCGTGGACCGTCTGATCGAAGAAGCGTTGTGTCTTGTTATCTCCGAGGGTAACGGAGATAGGAGAGCGAGACCCGGAGGTAGCTAAACGAACTTCCTCAACCACACGAGGGTGAATGAAACCTCCCTATGCGTCGGAGTCCCATAAAACGCGATACACCCTCGTAAATGTCCTCAAGCGGATAAGAATGATGGGGAGGGTGCAATCAGAGTCAGATAGCAGAGTGAGAAGATAACGCATGACGTTCATGTGTCTTGTGAGCCGCTCCTGACGAGCCTGAAGAATGCTCAAATCTAGGAGAGATAACACAACGTCATCGTGAGTCGCCATCTGAGAGCTACAACGAGCTATGTGAACTTGAATGACTCGACGCGTCAGAAGTCTCGAAGAGGAAGGACTAGATGTGGCGGTCTGTTGTGGGGCAGACAGTACCTCGACAGACGGTGGGGGCCGGGATGACGATCTGGCCCCACCAGGCCATGCGGGCACACGCCCCAAGGCCAGGATCGGCGAGGGTAGCAGTATGGATCCCACTTGAGTCTAGGTTTGAGATAATACACTGGGCAACAGACAAAAGGGAGGGGCGGTGGGTGTCAGTGCTGGGGATGTTGCAATTGGAGCTACTATGCATTTTGTGTATCTATGCCCCTAACACGGTGAGGGAGAGGAGGACCTTTTTTGGAAACCTAAGAACGCAAGTACCCGAAGGAATCCTAGTAGTGGTGGCAAAGGATTTCAACGCGGCCCATGATCATTCGCTGGATAGGTGGAGTTTATATGCACCTCAACCCTTAACGAGAGGGGAGGATGAGCAAATGATATCAAAATTGTGTGACTCCCTCTCTCGATTTGACACGTTTTGACGGCTCCACCTAACTCACCGAACCTTTACTTATGTTAGAGACAACAACCCGGGGAGACTCTCTAAGTCCCACATAGATTTAATATTGCTTTCCCATGACCTTGAAGGCGCTCTCCGGTGGGCAGCAGTGCTCCCCCGCAGTCCCTACCCTGGGCTTGACCACAAAACCTGTGGACTAGTTTTGACGATGCATAAGAGACCCGATCAAGGTCCAACTTCTATAAACTCAATACATCCCTTTTGAAGGATCCAAACTTCTTACACTTCATCCGTGACACATGGCAGTATTGGCGACAACAAAGAACCCTATTCGAATCACAACAGGCATGGTCCAATAGTGGTCTGCTATTCCTAGCTAGAAAATGCGAAGTCTTCTCTAAGGACAAAGCAGCACAACGACATCGTCAGGAAATGGACCTACATACAAAACTCCTCAACCTGGAGAACCAGGTAGCCTCACACCATCCAACATTTAAAAAAACAATTACTGCAATTTGCGCAATACAGATGGCAAGGAGTCAGAGTTTGCGGAAAAATGAATAAGCTCAGTAAGGAAGCCTCAATGGATACACGTTTCTTTAGCATGGCGACTGTTCGAGCTAGACGAACGGTAATCCGCGTCCTCTTCGACCTCGAAAAGGAAGAGGAGATCATCGCTACTGATACAAACCACTGCACCCTAATCATAAGAACCTTTTTCAAACAATTATACCATACTTGCAACACGGTACGCCGTACGGGGTTCGGGCCGGGACCTTCCCGTCTGGCCTACAGGCCCGTACCCGTACCAGACAGGGCCGCACCATGCCGCACGCTGCCTAGTAGGGCCATCGCCCGTCCGGTGCGGTTTTGTCTGCGAACTGTACGGGGAGGTCCAATCCCCCGTCCGGTCCTGTCCGAAAACCTTTTTTTTTGTTTTTTTTTTTTGAAAGCACTGTGAGGTGGGGATAATATATAACGCACCTGGTAGTTGCTGTCGACGCAGAAACACTGCATCATCATTGAACCTGCAAGCAGCAAACGAAACCGAACACAAAACAGAACAACAGCAAAGTGCAAACAAGTGCAAACTTGCAAAGTAGTAAAGAGAAGAAAACAGAAAAAGTGCAGCGCTGTCCATAAATATTGAAAACTCGAAGTTAATCAAATGAACATCATGCTCATTTGGAGTCTAGAAGCGACACCATCCAAAAAGCACAACCAGTGTCACCCACCCAATCTACTCCTGTCCACCTCCATCGACAATTTTGTCACCACCCTCCTCACTCCCCTGATCCTCGGCGATTCCTCGCCCCCTTCTTCTTCACTCCCAACATGGTCCTCAAATTGATCTTCCCCACTTGCAGATGATGCGTAAGGTGAAGATGGCGACGAGGATGATGATGAAGAGGAGGACGATTCTTCACACTCGTCATCATCGAGGATCACTGTCGTCCGCTTCCCCCCTTGTTTCATTGCCTCCTTCAAGTTTGTGACCAGGCGGGAGGATGCCGGGGCATCCGCAGATGCAGCGGCCGCTCTCCTAGCAGCTTTCTTAGCAGCTCACGCTGCTGCTCTCCTTGCTGCTTTCTTAGCAGCTTTCTCTGCCACTGCAGCCTTCTTCGCAGCCTTCTTTGCAGCCTTCTCCGCTTTTTTCCTCTCAGCCACTTCGTCATTGGTGGGGCGTCCTCTCTTCTTCTTCTTCGGCGGAGAAAGCTGTTCTTCGGCCGGGCGCTTTTCCGCAACACGGACTTCAGCAGCATGTTGCTGCTTCTGTCGTTTTGCTCCGCTGCTGCCCCCTGGGCATCTACCTTCCACCCAATCGCCTATCTCTCGTGCCCGCAATGCACGCTCTCACTCCTCGACGTTGTACTCCACTAAGGGGTCTAGTCACTCGTGCCCTGATCTCCTCCTCAACAAGCGCTCTCTATGCCTCCCCGGTGCAGTGCAGAACTGCCACTCGTTCGTATAGTTCTCAATATGAGTGATGTCATCCTCTTCGTCCATCATGTCGTCAAGTCGGTCATTGCGCACCCATCTCCTTGCCAAAGGCAGATCACCTTCATCGTCCAGCTCTCCAATGACAGTGCTATCATCCTCTGTGCCAGCCTCCATATCCTCGGTGCTCGCCTTTACTTTCTGCACCCACTCGTTATAATAGCGCTCTGCCTCCGCCTTGTTCTCTGCATCCGGTAAGTCCTCCATCCACGGGATTTGGACATCGTCTTCGCCAACCCCCTTCTCTTGCCTCCACTGCAGGTGGAGATTCCAATTATTGTACACAAGCTTGGCGAGACGGCCCGACAACAACTTCGTCCTCCTCCTGGTGAAAATGAGTTCATGTAAGCTCCAATTGTGCTCACAAGCGGCAGACGAGCTTGCTTGTCCTAACAGCTGGACCGCTTGGGGTTGCAGGAGGTTCAAGCATGACTCGAACGAGTCCCTTCACATGGACGGGGTCTTCAATCGAGCGCCATCCAATGCCTCTCTCGACCCCAATGCACCCTTCATGCGAACCCAGTCATCCATTTGCCAACCGATGTCCTTCAAATCGTCCGATAAGGCCCATGTGTACAACCATATGTTGAACCCCGCCCGGATCTCCGTATCGTGGATGGCAGACTCTGCACGGAACTCCGGATCCAAAAACGTTGCTGCACAATGCAGCTCCGACGTCATGAATGCCCATCGATCCATGAGGATCGATTCCACTTCCGCTTTCTCAAAGTCCGTAAGGACTTCCAACGTCCTGATCCCCTCCACCACGGCGTCCATATGATGATAAACCTTGCTGATGGTGGCCCCTGAACCGTCCACCATCCTCAATAACTTCACAATAGCCTCCGTGGCTTTGATGGACTTCTCAACATCGTCCCAAGAACTCTCGTCAAGGATAGTGGTCGTGGCTTCCTCAAAGTTGGACCGCAGATCAGTCCGCACCATGCAAGACACCCAGCCCTTCGCACCTGCGGCAAGTTTGAGGGCATTCTTTCGGTCCAAAAGGGACTGCAGCATGATAATATTCATTGCGAATCTTGTCACTCCTGACCTCTTTATTTGTGCCCCGCAAGAATGTTCAAGGAAGAATGCACGAACCTTGTCGTGGTTCATGATGAACTTCCCCAACTCGTTCGCTCTTTTGACCGTCCTGGAAAACCATCCAATGCGCTTGTTGAAGTCCTCCAATGCAAGGTCGAGGGCATACGCTGTGCAACCAACCCCGAAGATCCAAGGGTACTTCTTTTCAACAAGCTTTCCCACCTTGACGCAAACTCTAGCATTGTCAATGATCACCCCGACCACACTCTTGAGTCCAATGTCCTGGATCGCAGCATCCAGGATGTTGTAGTACGCTATGGAGTCCTTCTCCTTCCCTTTTACACAAACGGACCTCCAAAAGACGGTTCCTACAGGGGAGGAGACCATCACATTGATGTGCGGTCCCCCTCGCCTGTCGGACCACCCATCCATCTGCACCATACACCCTGTTCTCTCCCACTTCTTTGCAATCATTCGCACATCCTCGATGCACCTCTTGTTCTGGCCATCCAGTCTACCATTCCTTGCGGCCTCCCTGCTGTGCATCCGCCATGAGGGATGGGCTTTCCGTACAGCATTTACCATGTCAAAGTAAAATTCATTCTCGACCATATTGAAAGGTTGGTTCGTGGAGGTCAGCCAGTTGTCGACCTTCCTTGACGTCATCTCGTTCTTCGTGATGATGCTGTCTGTCTCCTCCAGCACCATTTGCCGCACAGATGAAGCGGATCGTCGCGTGTCGGATGCTGCACCCCATTTTCCCATGCCCCTACCCACATTCTCCACAGCCGTTGGTGCAATAGCCAAACTAGATCCACTAGGAAGACTGTTGTCGCCATTCGCCATCGCCACGTCAGCCAGAGCTTGTCTCAACCCTTGCTTCCTTGCTTCTTTTTCTTCATCTGCGAAAACCTTCCTGCTCTGCTCCGCCGCACAGGTTCCCTTTGAGTAATGTTCCTTGACACGGTTCAGGCTGCCCGAGAATTTCAAATCGCAGTACTTGCAGGCCCACCATTTGCCACCCTTGCTTGGATCTTTCCCTGCGACCCCATCCACATTGCAATGCCGCTTTACCATAGCAGAAGTATACTTGGTACTCGCCATTCTGACCTGCAGACAGGGGGAACCGTCGGACAACAACCGGGAAATCAGCCTCATCCCGCATCGTCTCAAAACTTGGCACCACCTCCTAGCACGCTAGACCCCCCCCCACCACACTAACCACCCTAAAACTCCATGAAATTAGCACTTCGGTGGCGGATGAAAGATGGACGGGGAGGGGTGGAGGAGGAGATATTAGTCAACTTGGAAGTTCACATCAGAAAAGCTGGCGAGACCTTGGGATGGAGGAGGAGGAGGAGGAGGAGGAGGAGGAGGAGAGAAGGAGAGATGGACAAGGAGGTGGAGGAGTAGGATATCCGAAGGAGGAGGCACCATTGCAGTTCCATGTTTCGATAAAAAAAAAAAAAAAAAA
>BFEA01000207.1:1831789-1847603 GCA_003427395.1 Chara braunii | reverse complement strand
GGTGCAAGAGGGTGGAGGGGTAGGGGGGTAGGACTCCGGGACAGGGGATTGGGGGGTTTTCAAGTATCAGTACAAAGTTTGTAGGTCGGTGTCGCATCGTAAAATGCTGTTGCGGCAGAAATCCCATTGGCTTTAGTTGCCAGCCATGGTTGCCATTGTAGGCTATGGTTCGTGTCCAGATTACACAACCTCGAATTCGGGTCCAGTCGTGTTGTGGAGAAGTTGTCGACTAGGCGTGAGCGCTTGGCAACGTCCTCTCTTGATGCAGCCGGGTCTGCAGGCCTTTCCAGGCATCGTGTGTTTGTATAGTAATAAGATGGCTAATTTCAGCTTTAGCTTTGTGAAATTCGAACAGGTGTTGGCCTCTTTCATACGAACACCTCATCTTCCAGGCCGCCATAAGGAGGGCGACCCGGGTATATTGGAACAAATTGAGTGCAAATGCTGACCAGTGTTCTCCATCTGTGGTAACCCCAAAAAGGAGAGCCTACAGCCTCCAGGGCAAGTGGCAGCCTATAAAATAATGCTAAGCTGCATCCCACCGTCGCCAGAGTCGGATCACCATTGGACAGTCAAGAAGACAGTTTTCCAATGTGGCTCGTTTTCTGGGGGGGCGTCGGTGCAATAGGAGCAAAGTACTCAGCAGATGTGGCCTCTTTTGTGCAGTGCCTCGCAGGTGAGGAAAAAAAATCGGCTCAAGAGGTGGTTTGTTCGATTTCTTGACTCTGGGCGTTGTTGCAGGCTGGGGAAGGACAGTCAAATGAGAAGATGCTTTTGCAACAAACGGCTCATGTGTGCGTGCTCCCACAGTCGCATCTGTCCCGGGTAAAAATTGGGATCATAAAATGGCAATGTGACGAACCAATTTCTGTTCCGCGCGATTTTCTGCGCGATGACAATGAGGGGTCCTAAGATGGGAAGGTTGGGCCAATTACGGAAGATCGGGATCGAAGGGAAATTGCATCGGTGTCCTTGCTTCTTCGTCTTTTTGCGTCGCTTCTTTTCGAATGGCTGGGTTCAGGGTCGGGCAAGTCCGGAGATGGCCGGTTGAGTGGCTGTCGCGACGACAAAGACGCGATTAATAATGTTTGCTGTCACTTCTTTCTTGTTCTGTTGTCGGGTTTTAGGCGCGGAAATCGCGCGGGAAGTTATGCTTCTTTTTGTATTTCTTTTTCGAATCTTGTTGAGCCCTCGATGGCTCTCGAAATTTTGGACTTTCTTTTCGGAATTTGCGTTTTATTAAAGTTCTTTTTGCATTAGCTAGGAATTTAGGAATTTAGAATTTCTTTTGCCGCGCGCTGCCTTGTTGCTCGCGCGCTTCTTTTTGTGGCTGCAACGGAGCTCTGATTAGCCGGAGCCCTTAATCTTGTGTGTAACCATAATTTTGGGCGGGGCGCCCTTGTAACTGTATCTTTCTTCTTGAGTTTCGTCTTTCTCGCCTTCTCTCTCCTTTGCTGTGTCTATCTGGCCCGCAGGCTGCATGATCGGATCGATGCGTGGAGAGTGGCTACGTCCCCCACGCCGCGATCTGGCCATGCAGAACGTAGGCAATCTCTTCCCTTCTCTCTTTCTAAGTCCTTGTAATTTCGTGTCCTTCGTGCATGCATGCACGCTATAAATTCCGGTTGCGCGATTACCTAGCTCTCTTAACCAGTTGTAGGAAGCTCGAGGAGCGCGATCAGTGGGGGTCAGCTCACGAGCGAAGTAAGAGGTAAGTTGAAGTGGGAGTCGGGCGACTCGACGAGGTGGTGCCGAATGCGCGGGGTTGACGTGTGGGGCTACGACGGACTGTAACGTGCGGGCGAACCTGACAGGAGCAGGAGGACTAAGCGGGGTGACGACTTCGTGGGTTGGTCGCGACGACGGACTGTCCTCATCGGAGAAGAGAGAGAGAGAGAGGAAGAGAGAGCTGAGGTTGTGGACGTGGATTTGCAATTTTCTTTATCTTGTTTCCCTCCTTACTTTTGTATATAAATTTTGATCTCAGCTCAGGGCGACTTGCCTATTTTCTTTTGTTTTCGGAATCTTAGCCTCGGCTTCAGCCCACACTTGTTTTGCGATTGATCTTGGTCTCAGATATTGTATGTTTTGTCGAATGAATGAAAGAATGATACGTTTGTCGTTTTTCCTGTCTGATCATCATTTTTGCTTGCCATTTTGATACGCTGTTAGCATAGTAGAAATTCTGATGTTGTTGCAATGTCAGACGTATGATGACACCTTGCATGCTCGGGGATGAATGCTTATGGGATCACTTAGTGATTAGATGATGGGGTAGTTGTCCATGTCACGTGGCGATTTTGCATGAGGAATTAGACTCTCACTTTTCCAGGAACAAGCGAACACCTCGCAGGGTTACATGTAAGCGCGATCTGATCTGCGCAGCCTACACGCATCCACGCGCGGCGATTCACGGCCATTGACGAACCTGAGTCCACTACGCCGCAATGACAAGATGTCGGACTCAGGGGACTTAGGGGACTCAGGGTACGTCGACCCTTGGGTAAGAGAATATCTTAGGCAGAGACGCCCAAAATTTCCCTGCCTAACCGAGAACCGATTGTGCCCCAGGGAGTTTCGCTGTGCCGTAATCAGCGATCCGAGGTACCCCGATTACCCAACTATGTATAACACACAATACTTCATATCCCCTGGCTTTGTCGTTGTCTCTACCAATTTCCCTCCCTTCCGTCTCCTCCTCCCGTATCACCAACTCACGGTGGTACCGTGGAATTCCATCGCCCCGTATTGGCCTCGCACACCGTGCAGAAACTGCAGACAGCGCAGCTACCACCAAACCACGGGAACTACGGAGCCTAACTATAACGCGCGGCGGCAGATGCCACGTGTCTGCCCCCGAAGATCCGACTTCTAAGAACCACAGCCCTCACGAGCCTCCCCTGAACCGCCGTCACCAAAACAGACGGATCGAACGGTCCTTGATGCACCGCGCATGCCATCTGCCTTATGCTGCACGACATCGACCGCCATCAGAACGGAGGTAACCCGCCCCTTAGTCCTATTGCATTTACGCCCCTGAACACTTGCCACAAGAGATCTCAGTTCCGACCTGGGACTCCAACCCCACTTTCCCCAAAAATCCTTGGCACACCCCTTTTCGCACTTCCAGGCCCACATCCCACTCCGATCAGGAAGTCGCGCTGGGCGTGAGGTTTGGGCGTCACAGCAACCTATACCTCCTGTTCTTCGCTAGGTAGTGCCGCATCTGTCCCGGATAAAATTGGGATCATAAAATGGCAACGTATACCTCCTGTTCTTGGTTAGGTAGTGCCGGTTGTGTTTGCTCTATATACTGATAGAGTTCTAACGTCTCGCCTCCAACCTTCACAGCCCTCGACCTTTTTTTTTTTTTGTAAAGCCGTTTCACAGGTCCACTATCCGGGATTGAGGCATTGTCTATTGGGGCGCTCCATTGATTGGTGGGGAGCGACACCTGCTGGAAACCGGGTCCAGCGTCCCTCGGAACAGCATTACAATACAGTGTGTCAGGGCTATGGTCACTAGTGTTTCTGTCTTGGAGCTACTTTTTCCCTTGTGGCTGCGAGTGATGCCCTTCCCTTAGTAGAAATCTCTCCCTAGTCCCGACCTAGCCTCATACCTGGAAATGACAAGCCCTTCATCTTATCCTGTATGGCCCTTTTCCCTTCAGTCTTGCTGTATTCCAGGAGCCTGCAACCCACACCTGAGAAATCATTTGCAAAGTTGAACTGGAGCTTATGGGGGAAATGCCTGTCTAGCCTAGAGATAGGCCGCCAGAAATGATCGTGTATGTGTCGGGGCTATGGTCACTAGTGTTCCTGTCTTTGAGCTACTTTTTCCCTTGGGGCTGTGAGTGATGCCCTTCCCTTAGTAGAAATCTCTCCTTAGTCCGACCTAGCCCCATACCTGGAAATGACAAGCCCTTTATCTTATCCTGCATGGCTCTTTTCCCTTTAGTCTTGCTGTATTCCAGGAGCCTGCAGCCCACACCTGAGAAATCATTTGAAGAGTTCAATTGGAGCTTATGGGGGAAATGCCTCATCAGTCTAGAGATAGGCCGCCAGAAGTGATCCGATTATGATCGTGTAGTTATTAACATCTTCCCTTTGTAACTGTCTAGGTACTGAATAGTACCAGAACTGGTACTGGGGCCATTTATGGTATTGCTCGACGGTCTTGTGACTCTTGTGACACAGTGGCTGATGATGACTTTGGAGGCAATTATCCTTCCAGGCTTATCGTGTCATGGCAACTGATACCAAGTGTGACACACAGGCTGCTGTTGCCTGAACTGGGCAATGTGCCCTTGTGACGGCCACGGACCTCACGCCCAGTGCGACTTCCTGATCAGACTGGGATGTGGGCCTGGAAGTGCGAAAAAGGGTGTGCCAAGGATTTCTGGGAAAGTGGGGGAGTCTTAGGGGTATGAACGCCTTTAGGCGAATAAGGGGCGCATGCGCGAGGGACTCAAGGCCCGATGGGGCCTGGGTATTGTGGGCGACGGCTTACGGGGAAGTCCCTCCGCAGAGGAGGTGGTCCCGAAAAGCTGGGCCGTCGGGGGCCGCCACGTGGCGCAGGCTGCTGCGTGTTTGAGTTGGGCCTTCGGAATTTCGGGGTTCTCTGTTCGCCACCACGTCGGCAATTTCCGCAGGGCGTGCTGGGCCAATAGGGGGCTATGGCTGGCCACGGAACGATGCTGAGTTGATGATACGGGAGAGAAAGGCGAAAAGGAGGGAAACTGGTGGTGATGACGACAAATCCCGGGTGAATGAAGTAGTAGGTATGGTCGGGGGAAGCGAAATCAGAGCACCGGGGGTCGTTAGAGGTGGCGCAGTGGAATTCCCGAGGACATAGTCGATTCTCCGCGTGACAGGGGTATCGCTGCCTTAGGAGTTCGTTTATCCAAGGGGTGAAATAATCCGGGTCGTAGGATGAGTCTGAGCTCCAAGATTGCGTCATGGTGTCATTGGATATGGGATAACTCCGGTCGGGTTATCGTCACCTCGCACGAGCACGTGCATGGCAGGCGTACTTAGTCGCGCCTCAGCGTGCTTGTACGGGTTGACGGTTCCATCGCGAATCTTTTTGGGTGGGCGAATCAACGCACAGGGATGCGTGTAATGGCGCGATTCGGATCGCGTTTACATGTATCCTCACGCGGCGTTCGCGGGGCCAGACATCGGATCGTCTAATTGCTCCGCGAGTTTCGGTTATGCGAGATGCAACCACACCACAATCCAATCGTGAGACAAGCAAAAACGAGAACAAAATCGCTACCGGGGCCAAATTCCTATCCCATTTACAACTGCATCAGATGCGGGCAAAGATTCGACAGAAAGACAACGATCAATCATGGCATCCATACATCCGCTCACTCAGCAACATACACAATGCAATCGAGACGAAAATCGCAAGGACAAGTGTGAGCGAAAAACCCAAGTCCAGATTCCAGAAAGCCGAAACGAAAACAAGAACGGGAAAACCGCCCAGAGCCGCAATCAAAATTTATATATACAGATAGAGAGGGGGAAGAGACAAAGAAACAGCAAATCCGCGTCCATCGACCTCAACTCTCTCTCCTCCTCTCTCTCTTCTCCGATGCGGACAGTCCGTCGTCACGCACCAACCCACGAAGTCGTCACCCCGCTTAGTCCTCCCGCACCCGTCAGATTCGCCCGTGTCCACAGTCCGTCGTGGCCCAAGTCAGTCCCGCGCGTTTGGCACCAGCCCGTCGGGTCGCCCAACTTCTACTCTACTCACCTCTTACTTCGCTCGTGTGCCGACCCTTCCTGATCGCGCAACCCCGAGCTTCCAACGACGGGTTAAGAGAGCTAACTAATCGCGCAGCCGGAATTTATAGCGTGCATGCATGCGCGAAGAACACGGAATTACAAGGACTTAGAAGAGGGGACGGGGGAGGAGTTTGCCTGCGTCTGCATGGTCGGCTCGCGGTGTGGGGGACGTAGCCGCTCTCCACGCATCGATCCGAGCATGCAGACCGCGGCTACAAAAAGCGCAGCGGAAGAAAGAGAAGGAGGGCAGGAAAGACAAGGTGCAAGAAGAAAGATACAGTTACAATGGCGCCCGCCCAAAATTACAGTTACACACACGATTAAGGGCGCCCACTTATCAGAGTACCGTTGCAGCCGCATGAAGAAGCGCGTAGACAAACGGCGCCACGCGACAAGAAAAATCCTAATTACCAAATTCCTAAATTCCTATCTAATGCGAAGAAGCAAAAAACACGAACTTCAGGGGGAAAGTCCGAAATTCCGAGAGTCATCGGGGCTCGACAAAATTCGAAAAAAAGACTCAAAAGAAAATTCAAAAAGAACGAAGCAAATTCCCGCGCGATGTCCGCGCCAAAAAGATCGAAACCGAAACGAAAGAAACGGCGTCAACATTTATTAATCGCGCGCACGGTGGCGCGCCAGCCATCCAGCCGACCAATCAATCAACCAGCCATTCCGGGACACACCCAGCTCCGAACCCAGCCATTCGAACAGGCACGACGAAAAAGACGAAAAAGCAAGAACATTGATGCAATTTCCCACCGATCCCGATCTCCCGTAATTGGCCCAACCTTCCCAACTTAGGACCCCTCGTCGCAGTCCACGCAGAAAATCACGCGTTACAGAAAGTGGTTCGTCACATATGTGACGCCCATGGGGTTCCAATATTAGCAAATTCCTGCTTGCTTGTTGATATGTGTCGATTTCTCTAATCGATCGACACGCGGAGCACTTCTCTCTATGCCACTTTCCCTTCAATTGCGTGTGGACGCTGTCAACCGTGGCAACACTGCTCTTCCACTAATTCCTCAGATTGGGCTCTCAACGATCCAAGGACGGAATCTTTCTCGTGCCGTCGCTGCGACAACCGTCCATTACCGCAGCATCAATAATTAACCGGGAGGGGGAAAGGAACGCGATACGTGTATGAGGGAGGGCGAGGCGGCTCCATCGTAAGCTCGGGTATGAAGCGCCCGATCGCGGTGAGGTCGTAGGGAAGATCTTGAAAGCGGACGATGCGATGGAAATGGGGGAATCGCTGGCCGTGCGGAACCGATCATGGTCTTCGCACGCGGGAAATGTCCCCGTGACGATGCAGTAAACCTCTATGTGGTTACGGCCTCACCACGCGGCGCTAAGGAGTAGAACGTGGAGGGGGTAATCGGGGACGGCGCTCCGAACAGAAGGGTGGGGGTGGACAGTCAGCTCTAGGCGGGCGGAGTAGAAATGTCGGAAGGTGGCGATGGGGAAGGGATTACGGGGGAAGACGACGCGATGGAAATACTGATTGAAAGGGAGATGGCTAAGGGGACGGTGGTATATGGATCGGGGACGAAGGGCGAAGCCCCTCATTAACACGTTGACAAATTGGGGGACGGGCGGAGGCGGAGGGGGATGAGGATCGGGATCGGGGTCGGCGCCTTGTCGTCGTGGCGCTCGAGGTCGTGGCAGCAAGGTCCCCATGTTCCGGCTTGGGCGGCTCGGGATCCTTGGAAGGATCGTTCGGTGCGGAGTCGATCACTGGCCGCTTTCCCTCCACGACCTCCTTGTGCTGCGCGGCAGCCTCAGGGTTCTCCTCTCGACGATCCGGTTTTGGCACCCACTCGAGCTTGTCGTCGTGCGTTGGCTCCCGATCGTCTTCTCCGCTTTCCACTCCTTCGTCATCGTCTTCGTCCTCCTCCTCTTCACTTTGCTCGCCCTCACTGTGCTCGCTATAGGCTTCCTCCTCTTCTTCCGAAGTCTCCTCCTCTGCTTCTTCTTCTTCTTCGTCCTCGGCTTCCGCCGCTTCTTCTTCTGCTTCGCGTTCTTCTTCTGCTTCACGTTCTTCTTCTGCTTCGCGTTCTTCTTCCTCGTCCTCGACCAACCAGGCCGCTGCTTCCCCGGCCTCTCTCCTTAATTCTCCTTCCGATTCTTCTTCTACTTCTTCTTCTGCTCTCAGCGCTGCCCACTCGAACGCCGTTGGTTGCCGAAAGAAGCAGGGGTTAGTTAGGCTGTTGACGTCCAGGTACTCGCTGCGGGATGGAAAACGGCCGTCTCCCCAGCGCTCCTCGATACAAGCCGACCACTGGAGGCTCGGGGCGAGAGTCCTTGAGAGGACATGCGGCACGGGCTCTTCGTCGCTTTGAGAGACGATATCGAGGGGGAGCTCGTCGGCCAGTTGTGCGATCACGATCGCAAGTTCGCGCACGATCTGTGATCGGTATCCCCGATCCACTGCTCCAAAAACGAATCCCAGAAGGTCTCCCGCCACGTTAGTCCTCCACGCCTGAATGATGAGCAGCTCCACGGTTTCTGACGCGGGCCTCCGATCGCCTTCCCACGTCCAGTTCAGATCTACTCGTAGCAGGCAAAACGAGAGCTCAACAAACTCTGCACGCCACAGCCTCCAACGATCCGGATCAACGATGGGTACTGCCAGTGGCTCCAGGCAGAAAGAGAGACGGGGGTAGTGAGAGGACTGCCAGAAGATGGGGAAGAGAGAGGGAGGGGAAAACATCGAGATCGGCGCGCAACTCATCTGCGCGGCTGGAAGGGGGCAAGCTCAGGGAGGACGTTAGGTAGCTCGCGCAGCGCGTTGACCTCGATGCCGTCGACAGGATAGCACTCGTCACCGTGCCTCGTGAGCCGTCGATCCCAATCAGTGGCCAGATCATGATCCCACTTGTACAAGGTGCTCTTGATGGCGGCTTGCCGCGCCGGATCGAAGGCGGTGATGTCGCCGCTAAAGACTACCACAGTAGACACGTGGCTAACACCCAGGGCTGCTGGCCTTTGGAACGCCGTTGCTTCGGCCAGTACCACCACCTGGGGATCGCTCGTGAACCGGAACTCTGCCGCGCCGTACACACCCGAGGTGCAGAAGAACTGCGCAAGGCGCAAGAAGTTGGGGTTGATCCGCGGATGATGCACTTGGTGGATGGTTGAGATCTCTCCCCGTGGCATCAGCAACTGATCACCGAAAGCCGCTCGGTGGCGAAGCTCATGGCGATGGCGGAGGTGACAGGGTGGCAGAGAAGGGGCAAGAGGAAGAGGGAGATGCCGGAGAGATAAGATCGTTGTCGTCGGCTTCCTCTGAGGGGGAGGCCGATGAAGAAGGAGATGGAGTAGAGGGGAGGAGGCGAAGATAGGACACGTGGCGTGAGATCGGACGCGCCGATCGACTGCAAGAGACCTCGGGGGCGAGACGCACGGTGTCCACGCCGTTAGGCCCGAGCTCGATCACGTGATATCGCCTGAAGAATCATGGCGCTAGCTTACCCTGGCGAGCACATTTCCTTACCTGCACCACGTCCCCTAATTTGTACTGGGGCCGCGGACCCGCATTCCCATTTCGGGCCTCGTAGCTGCGGACCTGTCGGCCTCGGGCCAATTCGGTCATTTTTTGTCGTTTTCGGGCTAGCCTGGGCAGGGACCGTTCCATTAATTCTAAGTGTCGTTTGGCCTTATCCCGAGCCGTAGCTCTGGTGGGCTGTCGGTTCAGTGTGGATTCATCTGGGAGGCTTGGTATCGAAACGCATGCGACGCTATTGGTCCTCAACTGGAAGGGGCTCAATCCCGTCGATTCATGGAGCGTTCCGCGATGGACCGCCAGGATGTGGTCGACGATATCTGGTCAGGGCCTCGGATCCCATGCCGCGATATTTCGTCGCAATGCTGTCTTTATCACCCGGTTGGCGTTTTCCACCAGTCCATTGGATTGCGACATGTGGGGTGCAATATTCCGTATGGCAACGCCATGTAGGACCAGATTCCTTAGCACTTCTCCTCTGAATTCAGCCCCATTGTCGGTCAGGATCTCTTCCGTATCCTAGTGCATCCCGAGGAAACGGTTGACGTATCGCGTGATTTCCGTGGCTTGCCGCGTGCGATAAGGGTACGCCTCAATCCATTTCGAGAAATGGTCGACAAATACCAATAGGACTTGCAAATCCCCATCGGACACCGAACCCACTGCCACGTGCCCTCAAACAACACAAAGGCCGTCGTCGGCCGATCTTCCTCTTTAACCAGAATGTGATGGAAACCATGCCGAATATCAAACTTGCTAAAATAATTAGCACATCCAATCGCATCCAACAAATCATCAATCCGGGGGAGGGGATACACATCTTTGATCGTGATCTCATTCAACTTGCGATAATCAATGCAAATGCGAATCGCTCCGTTTTTCTTCGGTACTAACACTACGGGAAATGACCAAGGTCCGTTAGCGGGTTCAATCCAGCCGCTGGCTTCGAACTCCCGAATTCGTTCGAGAGCCTTTTTGCATTCAATCAAGGAATACCGGTAAGGTTTGCAATGAATTGGGGAGTGATTTCCTGTCTGAATTTCATGTTGGATTACTAACGACAAGCCAATGTCAGTGTCTGTCACACTAACCGCTCCTAGGTATTCCGTTAGAATGTCCGCAATCACCTGGTGGATTTCATCCGGTACGTACTGTGGTACGTGTAGTTCGAAAAGTTGGTCCCAGATCCGAACGTCAATCTGTTTCGTGCGCGCCTGTTTTGCCACGTCGGGCGGAGGCGCCGAGATGAACGAATGGTCCGATCGCCAGGAGAACACCGTGGCCATCTGGGCATCTTCTTCCCGGATTGCCACGTGTCCTTCCGGGCTAATCCCGTCACAAATATCCTGCCATGGCACATTCTTAGTTGCGATCTTTATCCTCAGTTCGCCTGTTTCTGCTTCGAGACGCCCAAGGGGTTCCAAAGAACTTGCTTTTGCCCCCAAGCGTAATAATCTCACTTCTTTAGCAGATGTCAATAAGGACTTCGGTAGATCTGTAATGTCACAGTAATGCTTCTTGTCGTTATACCGGGCGAGGAGAGGGGTGATCCCTTCGTACAGAGTTTGAGGGGGTTCCAAAGAATCGACCATCCTCGAAATCTGCACGAGGGGCTCACCCAAGATCATGGCCTTGGTTCTTTGAATTTTTCGGCTGGTTAGTTGCATCGTTCTTGCTATCGTTTTGGGCGGCGGGTAGTAAACGCGCTGTCGTACTAATTTCAAGATCTCCGGATCATATTTATCACTGCTGTCCGCATCATTTGTCGATGACTTTCCATCTGCGGACTCATCCCAGGAGATCATGCGGAGAGTCCCTGCCATCATCGGCGAAACCAGTGGGACCGTGGTAATGGTAGTACGAAGGTTCAATCGCATGGGCACGACGTAGGGTTTTCCTCCGGTATTTCGGAGGATAATCGATCTTCGTTCGAAATCCAAGTTCGCTCGTAGGGCCACAAGAGCAGGAAGTCCGAAAAGAACGTCGTGCGTATTAACATCTAGTACTACGACATCCCCAAGTGAGTGCACTTTTCCTAATCGGAAAGTGACATTGGTCATTCTTCCCACGGTCTTGATCTTTTCTTCATCTGCCGAAACGAGCTGATCTTTCTCGGTGAGCATGATCAGATCGTTTTTCCTACCTGCCCTTTCGACCACTCTCAGTCAAATAGCCAGCACAGCTGCTCCCGAATCTATAATTGCGTTGTAAGGAATTCCCCAAATTTCAATATCGCATTCTGCGGATTTCCACGGAATTGGTTTAATCCGCACGAAATGGTCGTCTTTCTGGATTAAACCTACCCATATCGGATCCGAAGTGCCTGTTGGGTTTTCTTCGGGCGTGGGGCTTTTAGCTTTTACGTTCGGTGTTCGGGCGAGGGCGAATCGCTTTCGGTTCGCTTTGCAATGTTGTAGCATTCGCTCGTTGGCTTGCTCGGAGATCGAGAGTAGATGACCGATCGGAAGTGGAATCCGATGGTCCAAGGCTCGAATGATGTTTAATACGTCGATTTTCTCCTGTGACGAAGGTGGGTCCTCCCGACTCCATTTCTCCTAGAGAAGGTCGCCACTCCGCCACCTCTTTCGGTTTTGGCGCTGGTCTGATTGTTCCGATCATTCCAAGCCCGGGATAACCAAGTGATACGTACTGATCTAGCGGGATTAGCTCGGTGGCCTCTTCCGTGGTGGCTAGGGCACTTCCCCCACCCTCTACTTCTTCTATTAAGGCTCTGACTCGTCCTGGTCCGTTAGCGATGGGGGCAGCCGCCATCGGCGCGACCCCGATCCGCTGTTGCAGGGGTCGGTGGGGGCAATCACGGGCTAGATGTCCTGGCTGATGACAGGCATAACAGACATTCAGATTGTTCGCAGCTCCCCCGAGAGCATGTGCCGGGGCTAATCCTTGCTGCACCCGAGGGGCGCGCACCGCCATGGGCCGCATGTTCCTCATGATGGCTTCCAACCGAGCATTGTGCTCTCGCTGCTCCTTTTTGGTTTCCTGGATTAAACTAATCAATGTTTTGGTTAGGTTGAAAATGGCCGCTGATTCGTTCGATCGTACGGGAGCCTCCATCAGTGGCGGGGGTAACGCCCTGACGAGTGGGGGTATCAAAGGAGCAGAGGTGCTCGGAATCTCACTTAGGGTCACTCGTTTGGGGCCTATCTGTTCCATATAGGTGACAGGTCCTGATACAAATCCCATGTTTTCAAACTTGTTCTGCAAGGCAGCCAGCTCAGCTCTTGCTCGTGCTAGCTCGGTCGAATCTCCTTCTGTATGATAGTCTTCTCCTTCCAGGAAGTTTGTCGCGAACTTCCGTTCCATTTCTTCCGCAGCGGCTATGATTTGTTGTAGCGTGTGAGTGATGGGGGAAAATTGCTCTCGCAACTTAGCCCTTATTGTTCGGCTACGAAGCCCATCAATAAACAGATCTCTCCCTACTTGCTCACCTCGCTCAGTTTTCACAAACATTCTGTAGAACCGGTTTCGATACTCTGCAACGGATTCGAGAGGTTTTTGTACTCGGTCCTTGATCATGTACAGCGCTTGCTCGGGGTGAACGTAATCAAATCGATTCATGAAATCCCGTTCGAAGGTCGGGAGATCAACCCATACGTAGGTACTAAACCAATGATGAGCGTCCCCTCCCATTTGAGCCGGAATGTTGATCTGTGCTTCGTTATCATCGTACTGCTGTGCTCTAAGCGTGGCCAGCCACGCTTCTGCAAGATGGTGGGCTGGATCGAATAGATAGAGATCAGGTGGCGTCATGGGAGCCCGTGCACATGGGGCGGGTTGATTTGGTGGATTAACATTCTGTGGCGGATTCGGGTTTTGCACATTGGCAGCCATGTTGGCTGCTCGCCGGTTAGCCGATCTGCTTCTGGTGATGATAGGGTCGCGTCTATGCGCGTTCCGAGGGCGAGGTCGCCCTCGGTTAGCCAGATCGCCCAATTAACGTGCTATCAATCCTAAGACCCAGCCACGTGTCGGGCTCCGATACCAACCTCACGCCCAGCGCGACTTCCTGATCGGAGTGGAATGTGGGTCTGGAAGTGCGAAAAGGGGTGTGCCAAGGATTTCTGGGAAAGTGGGGGAGTCTTAGGGGTATGAACGCAATCAGGCGAACAAGGGGCGCGTGCGCGAGGGACTCAAGGCCCGATGGGGCCTGGGTATTGTGGGCGACGGCTTACGGGGAAGTCCCTCTGGAGAGGAGGTGGTCCCGAAAAGCTGGGCCGTCGAGGGCCGCCACGTGGCGCAGGCCGCTGCGTGTTTGAGTTGGGCCTTCGGAACTCCGGGGTTCTCCGTTCGCCGCCACGTCGGCAATTTCCGCAGGGCATGCTAGGCCAATAGGGGGCTATGGCCGACCACGGAACGACGCTGAGTTGATGATACGGAAGAAGAGGGCGAAAAGGAGGTAAACTGGTGGTGATGATGACAAATCCCGGGTGAATGAAGTAGTAGGTATGGTCGGGGGAAGGGAAATCAGAGCACCAGGGGTCGTTAGAGGTGACGAAGTGAATTCCCGAGGACATAGTCGATTCTCTGCGTGACAGGGGTATCGCTGCCTTAGGAGTTCGTTTATCCAAGGGGTGAAATAATCCGGGTCGTAGGATGAGTCTGAGCTCCAAGATCGCGTCATGGTGTCATTGGATATGGGATAACTCCGGTCGGGTTATCGTCACCGCGCACGACCACGTGCATGGCAGGCGTACTTAGTCGTGCCTCAGCGTGCTCGTACGGGATGAGGGTTCCGTCGCGAATCTTTTTGGGTGGGCGGATCAACGCACGGGGATGCGTGTAATGACGCGATTCGGATCGCGTTTACACGTATCCTCGCGCGGCGTTCGCGGGGCCAGACATCGGATCGTCTAATTGCTCCGTGAGTTTCGGGTTGGTGCGTGACGACGAACTGTCCGCATCGGAGAAGAGCGAGAGCAGGAGAGAGAGTTGAGGTCGATGGACGCGGATTTGTTGTTTCTTTGTCTCTTCCCCCTCTCTATCTGTATATATAAATTTTGATTGCGGCTCTGGGCGGTTTGCCCGTTCTTGTTTTCGTTTCGGCTTTCTGGAATCTGGACGTGAGTTTTTTACTCACACTTGTCCTTGCGATTTTCGTCTCGATTGCATTATGTGTATGTTGCTGAGTGAGCGGATGTATGGATGCCATGATTCATCGTTGTCTTTCTGTCGAATCTTTGCCTGCACCTGATGCAGTTGTAAATGGGATAGGAATTTGGCCCCGGTAACGATTTTGTTCTCGTTTTTGCTTGTCTCACGATTGGATTGTGGTGTGGTTGCATAGTCCTCCCGCACCCGTCAGATTCGCCCGTGCCCACAGTCCGTCGTGGCCCACGTCAATCCCGCGCGTTTGGCACCAGCCCGTCGGGTCGCCCAACTCCTACTCTACTCACCTCTTACTTCCCTCGTGTGCCGACCCTTCCTGATTGCGCAAACCCGAGCTTCCAACGATGGGTTAAGAGAGCTAACTAATCGCGCAGCCGGAATTTATAGCGTGCATGCATGTGCGAAGAACACGGAATTACAAGGACTTAGAAGAGGGGACGGGGGAGGAGTTTGCCTGCGTCGGCATGGTCAGCTCGCGGCGTGGGGGACGTAGCCGCTCTCCACGCATCGATCCGAGCATGCAGACCGCGGCTACAAAAAGCGCAGCGGAAGAAAGAGGAGGGCAGGAAAGACAAGGTGCACGAAGAAAGATACAGTTACAATGGCGCCCGCCCAAAATTATTGTTACACACACGATTAAGGGCGCCCACTTATCAGAGTACCATTGCAGCCGCATGAAGAAGCACGTAGACAAAAGGCGCCGCGCGGCAAGAAAAATCCTAATTACTGAATTCCTAAATTCCTATCTAATGCGAAAAAGCAAAAAGCACGAACTTCAGGGGGAAAGTCCGAAATTCCGAGAGCCATCGGGGCTTGACAAAATTCGAAAAAAAGACTCAAAAGAAAATTCAAAAAGAACGAAGCAAATTCCCGCGCGATGTCTGCGCCCAAAAGATCGAAACCAAAACGAAAGAAACGACGTCAACATTTATTAATCGCGCGCGAGGTGGCGCGCCAGCCATCCAACCGACCAATCAATCAACTGGCCATTCCGGGACACACCCAGCTCCGAACCCAGCCATTCGAACAGGCGCGACGAAAAAGACGAAAAAGCAAGGACACTGACGCAATTTCCCACCGATCCCGATCTCCCGTAATTGGCCGAACCTTCCCAACTTAGGACCCCTTGTCGCAGTCCGGGCAGAAAATCGCGCGTTACAGAAAGTGGTTCGTCACACCCTCTCGGGCCATGTCATGTTGTGGCTGCTGGTATCGTGGAATACACCTGCCCGAGCTGTCGCCATTCCTCCGTTGCAAAGCGAGGGTTTCCTCCTCCTTTCTCACCATCTTGGCAGTATACTCCATCCTGTCCCATTCCGGGTGCTCCCGTCCCTCCGTGTGATCCCCACGTCTTCTTCGGACCAGCGCTTCTGCTGCTGCTTCCAGG